>PVKN010002396.1:17500-33549 GCA_004027915.1 Capromys pilorides | reverse complement strand
TCACACTTCTACAAAGGGAGTTAAAACAAATATAGATGTTAAATAAAAGGCCCAGGTACCAAAGAGCAAAATTTAATGAAAGCCAGAACTGTTAAGTATGGATTCCTGTTGAGAAAAATGTCAGTCTCTTTCAGAGTTTTCCCATTGCTCTATTTTTAAGAAAAGTGTAGTAAAAATACATAATACAAGTTAACTTTTTTCTTGCTTTTGTTTCCCCTTCACCCATCCACTGATGAAAAGCATCTTCTGCCAGAGTCTTGGACCCCTAAGTAGCATAGACCCTCATTTCTAGTGCAGATGGAGTCTCTCTCTTTCAGATCATATTTCTGGTAGGCTCAGAATCCGAGCGCATCTCACCAGGCCAAAGTCAAAAGCTCTTTGAAGCATGTTAATGGTCAACACTATTTCTAACTCTTCCAAAGTGCAGACTTCTTAACAGTGGGTCATGTCACATTCTACACTGGTAGGCTAAGGGCTGAGAAAAGTCTGGTGTGAGGGAGGAGGGTTGGGAGCCATAAGTCTGCAGGAACAAAAAGTGACAAAATCCACCTGAGGGTGCTGCTTTACGTACCACACTCACACCAGCATGGAAGGAACTGAACAACATTTTGGTTGCAAAAGGGTGGAGAGCTGGTTTTGAAATGATTGTTTGCTATGGCTGATGAAAGGGGAGAAGGAGAGATGTAGGATGGTGAGAGTCCTCAGAGAGAATGCACAGATGAAGGTGGCCGCACTGCACCTACCTCTAGGTAGACTCCATAACATGTTGCTTGCCACTCACTAATGATGATCTCTAGCAGAGCAGATTGGGTAGAGGTGGTCAGGGACAAGCCAGACTATGGTCATGAATGAAAGCTAGTGATACATGGCGCACACTAAATCATGCACCTAGGAGAGTGGTTGCTGGGGAGATGGAAGCCAGTTGCACCAAGAAGGAGAGTTGGGGGGTCTCTGAAAAAGCTACATGCCGGGGACTCCCTCTTCCTATCAAAGTTTCAGCCTGGACTTTTCTCCAGGAAAAGATTGACTTTTCCAGTCTTATTCCTCTTCAGCTTAGTAGTCGCAGTCAGAGGTGTCTCAGGTCTGATCACTGAAAGGCAAGGTCTTCGTTCTATCTCAGCCAGAGAAAGAACAGCCTCCCTGGGATAGAGGTTGTGGTAAGGGATCTCCAGGTCTTCCAGGGTCATTCTCAATTCAATCCATTTCCCTGTCACTTTTCAAATAAGTCAGCCTTGAGCATCTTTGTTCCCAAAGATGACAGAACGTTATCTGGCCACATCCTAAAACAAGGCTTTGCATTAACCTAAAAACCCCAGTTCTTTGCATCAGAATAACCCAAAACTTCACATTTGATCTCTCCAGCGTGGGCCAGGGCACCTCGTGGAGAGCTGTATTGCTTTATAGGCTTTGCTGAGGCTGCTTCTTCCACAGTTCTTCTACCACCTTTACTTCACAGTTTTCTTGCATAGCATTTCCCCTCATCAGAGGCTCCAGAGAGAAAAAGAGTCTACTTCACAAGGGGGTTCCTGGTCACTGTCAGGCAAAAGAAAATCAAGAATGAGAAGTCATCTCTCCCTGGCGTGAGCTCTTCCCAAGTCTCTTTGCTTCAGCAGGCCCCTGACTTTTAGTGACCACAGTGCCTTTGAGCATGAACAGAGCAGAACATACTTTTCAGGGCTGAAGCTGACTGTGAAGAGATATACCATATGCCCTCTGGCCTACGGGACAGCTCTTGCACACCAAAGGAAGCTTTTTCTGAGCAGCAATAACTTCAAGAGTCCCCCTCTGACTACATATCTGCCTTTGCTTATTCCACCACCCCTGTTCTGAATTGCTTCTCAAGTGAGTTCTTGACTGAATCAGTGCTTATTCAGTGTACCATCTGGGCAAAGCTGCCCAGTTCTCCAACAGCATCTGTTTCCATCCAAAGCTTGGGGCCGAGGAGTGGAGGGGAATGTGGATAGCCCCAGGGTGAATTAGTTTTCATTCTCTTTTTCTTGTTTGCAAGGTGGTTCAAATTTTCAGTCTTCAATCTGAACACTGAAGAGGAATGGGTGGGGGTTGAGAAGGAGAAGGCAGAAGGAAGGGACCTAACAGAACCTGCAAACCATGGATATTAGTGAGAAAAAAAAACTGCACACACTGAGACACATTAACGACTGAATTAAAAGAAAAAAAGCCCAGTTTCTTCATTGGCGTTCAGGGACTCCGTTTTCAGACACAGACTTCATTAGACGGGGTTACATTCTTCTTGTTGTAGTATATTGTTAGCAAACGTAAAAGGGTGAAAGAACATCAAAAAAGAAAAGGGACAGGGAAGTGAGTTTTTGTTGTTGTTGCTGTTTGTTTTTTAATTCTCCAGGAAAATCTGTTGACTCCTCCTCCTCCTCGTGGTTGTGGTGGTTGTTGGTGGTGGCATTTCATTTTGTTGTTTTTGGCACTGTAGGGTTTGGGATGGGGCTGAGGGAGCCCAAGCCTGCTCCCCACGGGGTTTCCGTCTGCTCCAGTTATAATCCCGTGGCTCCCAAGGGCATCCCTGAACTGTGGCTCATGCACGGAATGGATTGCATCGACTTGGGGAAGTCATGGCTGACCACCCGGCCGTTCTCCCCGCTGCCGCTGCCGCTGGCTCCTGCTCCACTGTTTCGGGGGAGGGTCGATGTCCGTATGGCTTCACTGATGGATTGCTGTGGGATCAAACAGAAACCCTTTTCAGGAGGACAGGGGGTTCTTCCCCAGGTCCTTGGCAGTGAATGACAAAGGGGGATGGGTCAAGGTTGGACTTAGAATATAACCTAAACTCTTCCCTCTATTCAACTCTTTTCCTATTCTAGAATGCTATTCCTGACTTCCCATGAAGGGGTAGAACTTTTGAGGCCAGTTGTGGACAGTTCTGGCCCCGGCTTTGGGCATTGGTTTAAAGTTTTAGTTGTGTTCACTGGGTAGCACTAAGGTTCTTTCCTGTTCTTTTACTCTGCATTTCTTTGCTATTATCAGTGATGATAAATACAGCTGTACAAGCAAGTGAGAAAAGCTCCCGGGAGCAGAGTTCAGGAAATTTGAGTTATAGTTTTGATTTTGACTTCTATTTATCAATTGTTGTTATCTGGGTATCTTGATTATTTGGGTATCTTCAGACTATTTTTTTTTTTAACAGCATGTGAAAATGGCTTTGAAATGTTAAAAGAAACTAAGAAGGTGTCATCATTGGGCTCAAAAAAACAAAAAACAAAAACAAAAACAAAAAACCTAACACATGTTCCTTAGGGAAATGCCATCCTGTCTGGTAGGATGTGTTGAGGGCTCGTAGGACTTGCCCTAACAAGTGCTAAGATGAGTTGCTGGACAGTATGTGAAAGGTACTAGCAACGGGTATGTGATAAAGAGTAGGAAAATGCATTTGTGAGATCGTTGTCTGGGTGTGTCGCCTTCTAGCACATTGCCCTTACGCCTTTAGCATGGCACATCACATCAGTGCCACAACCATGTGGTTTCTAGAATGTTTGAATTCCTACATTTGAAGTGGATTCCAAGGATCGCCAGACAACCAAATGAGTCCAGTGGACTATTTAAGACCACCAAGTAGGTCTAGAATCATATCTTATTAGACAAGAGGAAGGATACTATTCAGAGCTTCTTTGGAGAAAGAAACTTTAGGACATGAAATCCAATTTTTTGTGTCTAACTCTCACTCCTCGTTAAGAGACAATCAGTTTTTGTGACGGGGTTGACTTCTAGGTATGAATTAACATAGAAGAGAAGTCTCTGTGGGTTGCGAAGTTTTCTTCTCTAAAATAAGTCATACCCATTCTTCAAGGGGTATTCTGTTCTTGCCTCTTTCTTGCAATCTTCCTAGACTACGCCAGCCTACTGTACAGAGACCTCTCGTATTTGTGCACACATGTTTCACACTCTCTTGGAAGGGTCCTCTGTCAGCTATGGATGTTCTGTCTTCTTTGAAAGCCAACTGCCTGGCAAGGGCCAAGTTTTCTCCATCCTTGGCCATCCCCAGGGTGACTGACACACAATTAGGTACTTAATACATTCTTGAATTTGTCTAAGGAAAGTCAGGCACCTAACTAGAGTATGTAAAATGTCTGTGGCACATTCTCTTTTGCAAATTCCCATGATTCTTGTGACCCAGAGAAGCCAGTCATGCTTTCATGGGTAGATGACGATAAACAGGGCAGATTTGACAGCCCTGCTATCTTTTCATTGCTAGAAATTCTGACAATGTTTGAAAATGTTCTTTCCTTTTTCAAATCCATGATTCAGACAGCTTTACCCCATATGATACTCCGCCCACACTGGCTCTGGCTCCTCAAACCTTGAGACTTGATTTATTTACATTTTCCCTTGGCAATGCTCCACTGAAGAGGAAGTGTGACTTGGACTGCATTCTTTTAAGTCAAAGGACAAATAAACACCAGTGGGATGCTACACAGGGGAAATGTGAGTGAAAATATGAAACATTAGTGGTTACTTATTCTCACCTAAAAAATAGTTGAAAAGAAAATAACATTTTATTTGTATGGGTGAGAAATATGAATCTTTCTATAATTCATCTTAGAGTGTCTACCCATGATTTTTCTTTTTAAAATTTCTTTAATTAAAACAAAAATTTAAAGGTACAAATACCAGCTTGAACTGGCCCCTCCCCGCATAGTATTTCATTGAAATTGGTGGAATGTCATGGATTTACCTTAAAGGGTAGAAGAGTAAAATTAATGGCATAGACACCATGGGTGCTTAGCAAAGGCTTAAATAACTTAGCTGGATGTGTAACTAAAAGCCACCACAGTTATGTCACTGGAACCGATTCTCAAGGAAGATGGAAACTTCTCAGAAATTAAAGACCTTGCCCTCCTATTGTAGGTGGGTACTGTATTCCTTTCTAATATGATTATGGAATCTCAGGAAAAGACATAGTTAAAATTTTGTGACTTCTACTGCTTCCCATGATGATGTAATAACTATAGTGTGTGGCCTTGGTATCTGAGGTTTTGAAATCTTCTTGGGGGTTCTGAAGCACAGGAAAGGTGGTTTTTCCTCTGCCCCCATAGCTTCTCTCATTCACTTCACAGAGAAATTGACGAATATAATTGACTTCTTTAAGATAGCAGTCATCTGACCTATTGACAAAATAGATGAGCTTCTAAATGAGGTCCTTCTTATCCCCTACTGATAAGCTTTCATTTGCTGATATAATTCCTGCCCTTTCTTGTGAGAAATAAGTTTCTCCCTGTCCCTTCTTGGCATGCTAGCCAATCTCAGAGTTCATCTGTATCATTACTGTTTTGAAACTGATAAAAAGGGTTTGTGAGCAGCCCAACTTCAAAGCCCCTCAAATTGGCTCTTCAGAGACTCATTTCTCTAACAGTGATAACATCTTAACTTCTCATTCTCTTGCTTTGCTAAGAAAACTTCCCAGTCTCTCCATGTAGTAGGATGACCTAATAATAATGCAAACCTCAGTAATGACCTTATCCAGGCACCCATGCAAAGAATGAGGGTGACCACCCACCATGGAGGATGTTACTCCTGTATTGTCAATTCTCTCAGCTGCTCGTTAACCCCAGGAAAATGTGCAGACTTTCAATTACTGCTGCTTAAACATGCCCTATGCTAGTATGGCCATATACAAATTTGAAAGGTCAGTGGCTTTCTTGGGAGTGGAAGAGGCTGAGGATTATTTCCCTTTATGAGCAAATTGACTAATAATAAGGACCCTGGGTATCTTTAATTTCAGCTAAAAATAAATATTTTTTGTTCCTTTTTTTTTTCTGCTTGCAGAGGAGAAATGCAGGATATCTGAGATATCACTGAATTCAGAATGTGTCCTCGGTTGTGTATCTTTGGAACTATATGACAATTGAAAGTATACATAAGGGTTGGGGTCTGTCCAAAGCCCCTCTGTGCTCTAGCTCTCAAATAATATCTGTCTCCCCCAGTCTGTCTGGCCCTGGTCTCTCTGGATTGCTTCCCACTTCTCAGCAAGAGTTGCAGCGTCTGGACCTCTAGCCCTTGCATGCCCATTGCGAGCAACAGTTCTTCTCAGGTCAATTTCTTTCAGGCTTCAAGTCTGTTTTTTTTTTTTTTTTTTTTTGTAGTTTAGTGTAAGAGCCTACAGGGTGCTCAGGGTCTTACTACTAGGTCAGGATTGTAGTGATCTGCCTGTGCCCAAGAGCTGGGATTACAGGCATATGCCATCATGCCCAGTCTCAATTGCCATCTCAGCATGCCTCAGGGGCGGGGCCAGCACGACAGGCCTGGGGATAGAAACTGGGCCCCCTGCTCCAGCTTATAGGCACTTTAATCCACTGAGCTATTTGGCTGGCCCTTCAGGCTTCAAGTCTGCTAACCATTATCTTCTTAGGTAAGCCAATGTGGCTGCCCTGCCCCCATCTGGCCACCCATACAGTACTCTGCTTTTCAATAGGTAGCACTGCGGATTTTTCTCCATAATATGTATTGAATGGGTAAATGCTAGCTTATTTTGTTTCCTCATGAAACTGTAGCTCACTCAGAAGAGAAACTGTGTCTGGTGCTCCTGCATCTCCAGTGTGGAGCATTCAGTAGTGTTTAGCATGTCCTTGTAAGGTGTCTTTCCGAACCATCCCCTGACATTTGTGTGTTCTGCTCATCCATGCATCAACAACACAGGTCAAAGATGCACAACAAGAGGCTATGCTGTGTACACTAATCCATCTCAACAGCCATAGCAAGAAAGTCTAAGGACAGGGATGTATTTTATTTGCCTTTGTGACTAGCGCTGGGGCCAGGACTTGAATGATACATGGCCAGTGGTCAAAAATGATTACTTGCCATGTAGTTGGAACAAGAAAGAAATTTAGGCTAAGTGACTTGGCTTCTGGGCTTTATGGAGGCCATGTTGGATGTCTAATTCCATTGGCTTCAGCTCCTAGCTCCTGTGACCTTGCTAGAAAAAACTACATAGCTCCTCTGATATTTCTTTACCTTTAGACATGAAAATACATTAAGTGATTAATGAAAACATACACAAAGCACTTTCAACTCCAAAGTTACTAAAATGTTGTGCCTTTTTCCATGACCCTCCTGCCTCCCTTCTCCCTTATGCATGTTATTCCTTTCTTCTTTTCCTCATTTGGTATGAAGAGGGAAGGCTTTTTTAGACACCACTGAGATCTGGTCAAGACCTAAAAAGTTGGCCAAATACTGTGATCAGGGAGAGACAAGAGGAGAAATTCTTGCCAAATGTCCTTGCCACTATCAGTCCACATCTCTCTGTGAAATTGGGGCTGCACTTCTGAGAAGAGTTAATTGCTTTTAGAGGAGGCAAAGCACAGAATAATAGAGAGGACTGCAAAGCTAGAAAGTCAGAGAAACTAGTGGAGTACATTTTACTTATCTCTTTTGGATAAGAGAGGAATTGATGGAGCTTCAAAAATTAAGGTCTGAGTTGATTAATAAAGAAAGTATCTTTGCTGCTGTTGGAAGATAGAAAAATTCTATTAGGAACTTTACTGAGTTGTGCAGAAGTCATGCCAATCAATGGAATTAATTATTGAAGATTGTGGTGGAAGGTCTTGAATTAATGATTTCAAGAGACCCTGGTGCTTTCTGAGAAATTTAACATCTTCATTATGAAGGAGAGAATAAAATTGATGATATTTCCAAGCAGCTTGCTATGGTGAGTCATCTCTTCTAAGGATCTCTTCTAATCTCAACTTGAATATTGTGACTTCGATAGCAAAGGTTCACACTATCCTAACTTTAAGATCCCAGTCTTTCATCACCCTAGTCCCATCTGTCTGGTATAGTCATATTTACTGGGAGTCATAGTAGACCCAGAGGAAGGAATGGGCAGGAGATTCCCTGTCTGGAAGGTGCCTGATCTCATCACATTCTATGACCTCAAAAGATAGGCCAAGAATGTCTTGGAGGAACTTGTTTATACTCCCTCAGCTAGGCACTTTGGTAATAGTACTTGGCTAGGTGCTTGCCTTCCCTCTTCCTCTAAGAGGTTTTTCTCCTCCAGAAACAATTCCATATGAATCATACTAATGTTTACCCTAGTTGTGTGGGATAACTGGAAAGAACTCAGATACAGCTTCTGACAGTCATATTCTATGTAGTTAAAAATGTTGCAGTGACCTTACTCATGTAAGTAAGGTCAATAAAAGGGAAATTTTAAGGAAGATATAGCTATCCACTAGTAGTATTTAGTATCATAAATGCTAGTTATCATTGTAGCTTATTGAGAACCTACTGTGGCATAGGCATTTGGCCAAACTTATTATTTCAACTAATCTTCACAATAATTAATAATTTTATGGGATATTTCCCAGCACTATTCCTCTTTTATTTTAAGAAATGAGGATCAGAGAGTCCCTAAAGTTTTTCAAGATGTTAGCATGAAGGAATGGAGCAGACAGGATTGATGTCAGTCTTGTGAGCTGGTTTCCTGTACCAGTGGGCTGCACTAGGTATTGGGGAGTGATGAGAGGGGGATGTGGTTTGGGCTGGGACAGCTCTGGGCCTCTTGGCAGGTCCATGGGGAAGGATTTCAGACAGAGGAAGGACTATGGCTCAACTAGGTCCATTCTGGCCCTTTCATTGCTCCTAGAGCAGTCTTCCTCTCTTTTGAGGGTAAGACAGGAGTATCTCTGGGCTTAAATTTTGAATGGAATAGGCAAAGAAGGTTTTGTTTAGGTTTTATAATTCCTTGGTTTGTCTGGCTACACTCTTTGGAGGTCTACACTGGGATTGGGGTTTAAATCCAATGACTCTGCTATGATGTGCCTTTTTTTGATAAGACTGGAGGTAGGAGAGTTGGTTACTTGTAAGACTAAAGTGTTGTTAGGTTTTTCTGGCTTCTATCCTGTGATTATTCCTTATTATTACATCTTAAAGAAGTTATCTTCTAAGTCAACCCTATGGACAGGAGACCAGGGGGGGATCAGCCTTTATAAAGGCACATGGGAGACTCAGACAATATATAGCTGGAACATCGAGGGGGTGCAGAAAGATTTTTGGAGACATCTGGGTCAGGGGAAGATAGGCTGGTGAAACAACACAGAAATGCTGAATGCCAGGATGCTAGGTCTTTTCTTCCACCCCCTTTTCCTTGGTTCCAGAATTGACCTCAGAGTTTCCAAACAGAGGATACTCAAAGATGACTTCTACAAGGGTGACCCTGGGTGTCTGATAGGATGGATGGCCCCAAGGACAGAAGGGCTGACAAGAGGTTATGTGTGTGATTGATTCTGCAGTGTGAAAGCTGAAGTTGGAGCAATTGTACTGGAAATGTAGGATTCTTAGGGCACATTCTAGGGAAGCAAATGCTACTGAGTCTTGTTTTCTAGTCAAGCCCAACCAACGTGACATCCTTGGCATTTGCCCCTGAGTGACTACACTGTCCTTCCTTCCTTGGTCTCAGTTCCACTTGTGCTTTTAATTTCTGTTGTTTCTCCTTTCTATAAATTCCTATGAGGCTTCCTATCTATCCGTAGGTTGCCACCTTGAGTAGTTTTTGGAGATTCATTCTTTGTTGAAGTTCATAGAAGACATGTCCCTGTCTATTTTACTTAGTGTTTTAGGAGAAGTTTTATGGATCTCCCCCCTTGTCTTTCAATGTAGGATTATGATGAACTAATTTGATTATTATGATGATATAGCCTCTTTCAAGGAATGCTTTTGTTTGAACCAGAGAAAATTTAGTGAAACTTTGTAATGATCTATGTGTGTTTTTACTTGTAAAGTGGGACTTTCTGTATGCTTATACTTGTAAATATAATTGTCATTAGTGCTCCTACTGCTCATGTTGTCCTTGACTCACATTCTTGATTTCGTTCATGACCTGTATCTGAACTAATTTCTTAATGGTGTTGTCATAGGGATGTAGGTTGGGGGAGGTGATTGGTGTCACTAAAACTTACTTAATTTGGCTCTTTACTGTATTTTTTAAAACTTTATTTATTTATGTTATGGCCAGCTCAGCCTGCCCTGGGGGTGGGACTGGTGCAGCATGTGGTGCCGGGGATCGAACCACGGCCCCTGTGGTTTCTTAAGCTTGCCTAAGCAGCTTGCTTTAGACCACTGAGCTATCTTGTCAGCCCTCTTTACTGTACTGAGGAGAGAAAAAGATAGTGAAATGCTTTGTGTATTGTTGGATTTTAAACAATATTTTAGAAACTGTGTGGCTGGTTTTTTTTATTTTTAATATATATTTTAGTACAGGGTGTTTAAGGTCTCATTATGTAGATAGGACTTGTAGTGATCCTCCTGTTTTCAGCCTCCCAAATGGTGGGATTACAAGCACGTACCTCCACACCCAGTCTCATTTGCCATCTCAGCATGCCCAAGGGTACAGGGATGGCATGGCATGCTGGGGATCAAACCCCAGTCCCTGTGCTTACTTAATCAGGTGTATTAGTCTGCTGAGCTATCTGGCAGGTCCTGTGTGACTGTTTTAATAATTTTTCCCAGTGTTATTTGAATCATACAAGTTATACTAAAGCTAAGTGATAATTGTGTTAATGCCTTCATAAGAGCCAGTACACTACTGTTACACAGCTGACTTATAGTGTATTACCTTTAAGGCCAATAAACTATAAAGTTTAGATATTGAATCTCATTACAGGGTTATTTATATAATTTGACACTTTTCCATACTGACATACTGCATGGAGTAGTTTTAAAATCTAGTACTATTTTTATTTTAAAGATTAGCAGTGAGATGGAAATGTGACCTGGCCATGTTTGTCTTATGTGAAAAGCTTGAAGTGCTTATGCTTTGTTGGCTAAGCAGCCACTGCGGGCAAAGTTTAAGGCTTTCTTGTAAGCACTAACTGTTCTTTTTGAGCTACTGTTTGTTTTTCTAAAAACAAGATTTGCTTCTGTAGGAGATAAATTCCTTCATGTGGAATAGTGAGACCTGTATATGGGTTATTACAATATAAAAGACATTGGTGCTTTCACATTCCCAAATCATTCTTAAGTTTTGAACATGTGAATTGTCCTAGAGAAATAATTTTTTTTCAGTGATTTTTACTCTTTGTGCACATGTTCATTTCTTAATGGTGAAGGATTTGTTAAAGATAGTGTTCTTTTGAGAATATTTTCATGGAATAAAACAATCTTTTCATGGTGAAAAAAGAAAATCAAAGATGTCCAAAATCATAGAAACTTCCTTCTTCTCTGTTTCTTATAATACCTTGAACATGATGCTCACCTTGTGCCCTTCCATATATATATATATATATATATATATATATATATATATATATATATATACATACACATACATACTGAGGCTAAATGACTGAGAGGACTGGAAGGCTATCTCATCCAAGCTCCCTTTGGATGCTTCAGTCTGTATGCTTCTCAGTAATGATTTACCCTGTACCTCTACATCTCCTGTGATTGGACACTTGCTACTTACAGTCCATGCCATCTTTGGGTGGCTCTATAGGAAAAGGGGATTTTGCATATTGTGTTAATATCTGTTGTCTATTGCTTGTACTCACTAATTTTGTTATATACTTGGGACCCCATAAAACTGGAAAGTTTTTATATTTTTATCAACAACGCTTAAATCCCCCATAGTTCTTCCCTCCTTCACTTGCTGACAGTGATCCTTGGTGTGATTTGGAGCCACTCATCTAATCTGCTTACCATTCCCTGTACATACTCCCCTTTGCCAATGTCTAACAAAAATTTTGGAGGTTAAGAAAACATCCAATACACTGAGCCTGATGCAATCTGCACAGAGGAGTGAGGAAACATACCTTTTCCTATTCGGGGAGCTACATTCCTTTGGACACTCTTCAGAAAGATTAGTGATTTTGTTTACTCAGTTGTGTTTTGTTTTGTGGTAGTGAGGATTGAATTTAGGGCCTTAGCAACTGAGCTATATTCCCAGTATGTTTTTTTCCCATTGTCTGGGTCTTGCTGAGTTAAGGTGTCCAGGCTGGTCTTGAATCTGGAATCTTGCCTCTGCTGTCCCATATGCTGGGATATAGGTGTGCATCACCAAGCTACACCAAGGTCAGTATTAGTAGCAATCGTTCTTGCTCTGCTGTCCTGATTGCTCACTCAACTCTTAATCCTCAATCTCACCAATCTCATCTGATGCAAATGTTACCTTGAGCCTTGTGTTTGCCCAATGCACCCCATCTTCCTTCTTTTCTCACATCCACCTCACTCAGTCCCTATAATTTTCTTCCTAGCAGCTTTTGATTCTTTGTCTTGACCTGACTTCAACCACTGCCCACCCTTTCTAGCAAAGAGATTCTCAGGAAACCCATCTGTATCAAAGAACAGGTTAGATAAAAGGCCTGGGGAGACGATGCCACCTTCATCCGCTTGGATTCACTACGGGATTTGTAGCAGAACTCGATTAAGGCAACCAGCATAGCTAGTCCAAGTCCTCCAATCAGGATGTAGAACACGCCTGCCACATTGCTGAGGCTCAGAGCACTTGTCTTGTCCTAGGAAGAGGAAGGAGAGGAGGGGGAGGGAGGAAATAAAGTGAGTTCAGAGGCTAAAAGCATCCAAGCAACAGCATGTTTATAGATATACACTCAACCCCTCACCCTCTTTAACATTCACAATAGTTGAAAAAGCTTTGCCTGAGTGTTAAACATTCCCTGGGGGAAAATGTATGTGTGTATATCATAAATTTCCAAGCCTTCTTGGTTGTGTTGGGTTTATAATTCCATCTCTCTTCTCTTCCATGCCTTTTGTAGGGTGAGAGATGCTGTGAGAAACTCAGGACAGCGTCTATCAAAATCTGAACACTTGAGCTTACCCATGCTTTCAGAAAACTATGTCCCCTCTTTTCTGATTCAGAGCCTGACCCTTATCAGCCCTGCCATTGCTCAGCCACACAAAAGCCTTGTGCACTGTTTATGTTTTCACATGTTTTTCTGATGGTTGGCATTTAAGAGAAACTTTCCTCTGGATGTGCATTTGGTTTCAATTTAATGACAACTATTATGCATATACTAAAGATCAAGTGATAGGCACCTTTAACTTAATGCTCTGAATCCCATTTTAGGGGAAAAATTGAGAGGTGAGGAGAGAGAGAGAAAATTAGATCAATTAAGTCCTAATAATTATGCATAATTAGTTTCATTTTTCTGATGAAGGAGGTTGCTGCCACACGCTGTAGGCAGACACAGATCTGGGTGGCTGAATTTAGAAATCTCTGTTGCCTCTGTAAAAGATCTTATAGCAGCTTTGAAGCAACTGTGTCACAGAGCAAGTTGTTTACTTCCTAGAAGTCTGGGCCATAGGAAGGCATAGAATGCACCTACAGAGCCCAAGGAAGACTATCGGAATGCTCGATCATTTCTGAATTCTATCATGTCCAGTGGGATTCAAAAGTGGGACAACATCTTCCCAAGAAGGGAGAAAACCCAAACTGGACCATGGACATGATTTACGAAGAGGAAGGCCCTGCTAAACCAAAGCCTTGACATAGGCAAAGGTAGGGTTTAAGTCTTGGAAGAATATGAATCTCCAGATGTCATGTTAACCTCTGCACCTTTGGTTGAGGTTTATCGCTTGTTCTGGTACAAAAAAAAGTCTCATTAAATGAAATCAAAATGCACATCTAACACAGCACAAGTGTCTGTCATTGCTGGCTGGTAGAAGGCACTAGATGGGATGTGTGGCTTTTGTACTCTGTGTGTTGCTTTCCAGGTGGGCATGTGGGTGAGCTGCACAGTGATGGACAGCATGATCTTAGAACTTCTTGAGTGTCTGTCTTTTAGAACCTGGGGACATAAAAAGAAATTTATTTACCAAGTCAGTGGCCTTTGTGCTCGTTCTGCTTGGTGCATTGTACAGGATTGAGCAGGGTGAGCCTAGGGACCGCATTTGGCAAATAGCAGCAGGTCTTTCACCTCAGTAGCAGCATGGCTGAGGGATTAGCTGAGGCACACCCCCTTTTTGGCTTCCTGAATTGCTAAGGCAGATGGCTCTTGAATGTAGGTTATACTTGGCAAGGCATTCCCCGGCTTTGGAAATAGAGGAAATGATTATTCAAAGGATTCAAAGGGGCAAAATTTCTCCTGTTCTGGGATAGTGGTCTGGTAGAAATGTATAAAAATGAGTTTAGAACTTGGTTCAAGGGTTGCCTGGAGAAGTAAGTTCCCATATCATTCAAAATGCCTCCCTATTTGTTTGTGAGCAGGTATGTAATTCTTCTGGAGAGTGATTTAGAGTTCTTGGAATTCCTAGGAAAGTCTCCTACTAGATCAAGGGCAGCCTCTTAACGTACCACCAACTCAGGTATAGCAAAGAGTGGTTGATGGTAATGCTCAGACAGAGTGGATGGGAAATGTGGTAGACCAGAACGCCAGAGGCTGCTGACTCCAAAATATTCTGTGGCAAAGCTGCAGCCACTGGATGTGAGAGTAGTCTTTCCTAGTGCCTGCAGCCTTTCAGTAGCTGCACACCTTTCCTCTTTAGTCACCAAAGCTACTTTCTTCTCTATAGTTTTTCTCAATGTTGCTTTGGTTATGGATAGCTTTCAAGGAAAGTGGAGTGGTGGTTATCTTTTTTCTGTTAACTGTCTTCAAAGTTTCCTATGAAGGTATCTGCCTGTCTAGCTGTACAAGATGGAATCTCCACTTCTTGTAAAGTATATCTGAGAAAGAAGTGGGTCTGATCTTCATGTGAAAGTGGGCTAAAGAAGCCTATTCTATAGAACCGCTGGAAGAGTAGAGTCCAGTGATGCCTAGAGGGAAGAGCATCCCTTAATTCTGAATGAGTCTTTGTCCTAGGGTGATCCCTATATTCATGCATGCATATGCATGTGTGAGTGTGCACACATGTATGTGTGTGACACATTCCATACAAAGAAGATAGCTAGATGGTATGGAAATTCTACCCACTGCAAGATGTAGGTTGTTACTTATGCTGACATGATTCTATTGTAGACAGGGTCAGGAAAGACTTCTGGAATGCATGGGTCGCTTGACCACATCATCACCAAAGCCAGACCAAATCCAGCTGTCTAAATCTGGCATCAGTATAAATGGAGTACGATGAAGGGCTAGTATCAGTGTGGTCTTAGTTTAGACAGTTGAATTGCATTTAGGGAAGGCTTTGTGATTCTTTTGTGTGTGCCATTGAACTTTTGATAGCATCAGATTTAGTTCTTGCTAAGGGGCTGGACTCTTCTGTTCAGTTGTCAGTCATCAAATCTTCCTGACTCACTCAGTAGAAATAGAGTGGGCTATCTGGTAGTAGGTACAAAATCCCTTCTCCTTGAGGACCAGACTGTTCATGTAAGAGGAGGCTTCCAGGTGGACCTGTATATGGACTGCAGTGTTCATATTTTAGAGTCAAGCTACAAGCTCTCAAGCTATGACCTGGGAAAGGTAAAGCAAGTCTTCTGAGCCCTGCTTCTGAGGACCCCATTTTCTTCCCATCCTGAAGCAGCAGCTGCACTCCCCCAAACTAGGCAGCTTGTCGGTGGGAGTGAAAAAGTCACAACTTGTCTCCTGCCAGAAGCAGGGAAAGAGAGTGACAGTGCTGAAGAGTGACAAGTGAAAAGAAAAATAAAGATCCCATCTTTTAGAGTTGTTGGGCTTGTTGCTATGGTGACTTGGCCCCCTTTCATCTATTCTCCTTAACCCGTTGTCTTGCTTTGCCAGCCCCTCATGTGAAATGGAGAATTTCCCTCATATTTCTCATTGCTCTTCCCACATGGTGGTGGACTGTTCTAGAATCCTTCTGTGTTTTTCAGTCAACATCCCTTCCAAGAATGTTCAAGATTTCTGAGAGTTGACTGGATCAAGTCTCCTCGAGTAGGGCTGAGTCAGCCTGAAGCAGAGAGGCTGGAGGTTTTCTTTATAACAAGAGGAGAAGGTTCTGTGGCAAAGCTGAGGCTGCTGGACACGAGACAAGTCCTTCCTGGTGCCTGAAAAATCTGGACCAATTTTGGGTGTCTGCAACTGGAATTCCATGTTTTCTCTTATGTTGACAACTGGATTTTTTTTTTTTTTTTGGGTCAGACTGTTGAATTTGTAACCTAACTTTACCTTTTGGGGTCA
>PVKN010002396.1:0-12500 GCA_004027915.1 Capromys pilorides | reverse complement strand
CCCAGCCGTGCGCCCATGGCCTCTTGTCCTCATTCTTTAATGTTATGGACTTTTAGATTCCCATGCCACCCTGATGTTGACTGCAGACATTTTATTTTCATTGCCTTTGTTATTTGTTTGTTTTTAAGAGAGCTAAACTTTGGCTATTTGGTGATGCTAGTGTGATAAGATGCATGTTGATCCCTCCCTGGGAAACACTTTTGGCTCACAGGAACTCTGTTTACTACAACCATTACCTTTTATTTATGTTTGTCAATCGCTGGGCAGCTAACTAGACTGTGGCAGATGGATCCCCGAAGGCAAAGGAGAGAGGCTCCAAGTGCTGGTTTGCTGCCTGAATAGGAGTTCATATTTATGATTTCACTTACCCCACATTGTGAGCTTAAATGTGGTAATTTTCAAGCTGGGAAAACAATTTCCATTAACAGATCCTGGAAATGCACTCTTTAGTCTTTTCGATACCTTTATGGCCCAACTCCCTCCTCAGTCCTCTCAAAAAAAAAATACAAACATCTTTGTACTTGAACAACCACACAAAGGGCAGTGATGCACCCTGGGAGGCTCAATGTTGCATGGGCAGCCATTACTGGGGCTCTGAGATCTTTCTTACTTCTGACTCTTCTACTCTGTTTTAGGAGAATACAAGTTGAAAGAGTCAGTGGGATGGGGACCACCTACTTAGGACCCCCCTCCTGTCCCTCTCTCAGACAGGAGCTTTCCTTCCCTCAATAAATATGTTCTGCTCATTAAAAAAAAAAAAAAAAAAAAAAGAGTCAGTGGGAGACAGACTAGTGCCAGCAGGCGCAGCACAGGAAGGATTAAGAGAGTGATTGGAAGGGAGAATGAAAGTTGGGGGTCCCAAGACCTTAATTCTCATCTTTGCTTTGGACTAAAAGATAATTCATTTGTCTTCAAAAGAAAAAAAAAAAATCAGGGCTTTTCTGTTTTGTTATGGAATAGGATCCAGTTTGGAGTCAAGGAAAGGCACAGGTGTTTGGAGACTGTGAACAATCCTCATGGAAAGATCTTCACAACGAGTGAGTAGAGAGGGAGTTACATTCTAGGTCAGCACACTTACGACCTTGCAGTCAAGTCAAAGGAGGGCAGTCTGCAGCTGTTTCCCTCCCTGAGAATCTTTGGACTTGACGGTGAAGCTTTATACTGCAGTGAATGCTCTGGCTTACTGGCCTGTTGGCTGGGTCTCTTCAAACAGATTGTCAGTTCTCAAGACAAGAAAAGATATTTTCTGTATTTTTAGACCCCTCTTCACAATGTTTAATGCAAGGTGCTCCATGAAATGCAGGCATTTGAATAGATTGTTTTTGTTTTGCTATATGAGTGGATGAATGAACAAATGCATGGGTAAAACCTAATGTACTCTCATTTATGTGTCTGTAATTTAGCCCACTGGTAAACTGAGCTTATATGAAAAAGAACTAAGAAGTAAACAAAGAAAAAAATAATGAAGTGTGAGTGGGAAAACCAAGATAGATGGGAGTTAAATGTTGAACTTGCTAAATTAAAGTGTTTAAAGAGAAAACCTACCATCCATGACATCTTCTACTAGTAGAACACTCTGAGAGCCAAAGAAACAGGGCAGAAAACATTTCAACAGGAAATGAAATCCTTCAGGTCAAAGAAGTTTAGATACATTATATATTTTTTTCCTTATTTCATCTCATGTGGGTGAGAACTTTATCTTGGGCAAACAGTGCCTTGCCTGAAGGCTGGTGTCTAAAGGATGGTATGCTGGAAAAATAAACACCTTTTGGTTGGCTACGTTAGGAGCCCAGTTTTGGATTTTTACCAGCTCTACAGAGGAACAACTCACTAGGAGCCAATGTTCGTTTGTCTTTCCCAAGGCTCCAGTGGGCTTCACCAGGCATCTGTTAAGGTGGCACTCAAATGTCACTCACAGAAATACACCCAGAGGACAGCTCTGGTAGTGCATGAATATTGCCATGAAATTTTGAAATTAGAATTGTGGGAAACCTTTAAGCATGGGCTACACTAGCTAGCAAACTAAGATCATCTTTCTATTATAAAAAATTATCCAATTTTCTTGGTGGTAAATTATGAAGGGATTATATTGTACCAATCCTTCTATAAATCCATAAAAGGGAAGCTACACAAAGAAAAAGAAGGAAGAATGAGCTAGGCACCATGACAAAAGCTTGTAATTCCAGCCATCAAGGAAGTTATGAGAAAAAGATGGCAAGTTTGAGCCCTATATTACCTTGGGGACATCCTGCCCCAAATAAAAAATAACAAGTAGGGGTGGGATGTAGCTTAGTATGAAGGCTTCGGGTACCAAAAAAGAAAAATCAAGCTTTACTTACTTATGAAGAATACTAATGTTTATTGCAAAAATTAAGACAGATCAGTCTTGCCACAAAACATTTTGGGAGGCTACATGGTTAGAAGAGAGTATGTGAGTCTTACTATAAACTTCTTCCTGCTATGTCAGTCTCAAGCTTGCTTGGACTGGACCCAGGTTCTCTACCAGGGACTAGGGCCATCTCTAAGAGCAGTCGTGCTGAATAGGAGCCCCTACTACTGGCGACCATCACTTGACTAGACCAATCACAGCAGTTGTCTGAGCTAGAATGCTTCCAACTGTCAAACAGGACAATAGACGTTCTACCTCAGAATTACTGAAGGGGTGATCCGTGGGCCATTTCATGCATGCAACCTAGAGACTATGAGTAGTACATAATATCAAAGTCACTGTCATTACTATACAACCGGGCACTTGCATTAGAATCAGAAGCCCTGAGTTTAAACCTCAGCCTTGCTGCTTAGGGTGTGCCACTGGGCAACTGGATAATCATCTCCTGGTATCAGATACCCATGAATGAAGTAGAGATCACAGTATATTCTGGGACCATAATAGAAGTTCAACAAGTATTTGTTAGTTCTTATGTATCTAGGGTTAGAGCTGTGGAACAGCAAGAAAGGGCTTAAAGTACAGGTTGAGCCCTAGATTTTACCTAGATAAGACCACAGACAAAAGAAGCAACTTCCTGGGATGACCTTGTTTCTGACTTTTTTCTTTCTCCTGAAAGTTGAAGCCAGTTGCCTACTGTAGTTAGAGAGTCTCCATATGTTGTCATTAATTAAGGTTAGCTGTACATATGCTCGAGAAAAGTGAAAAAAAAATGACTAGGAAGTGATTTTAATTTCACAAGCTTAGTATCTGCTTTGTTTACTTGTTCCATACCTTTTGGAGTGTAGTGCTCAGCTCTAGGTGAAAACTACAAGAAATAGGGACAAAACAAGGTGTATCAAGAGAATAACCAGAACGATGTGGGTGAGCTTGGAGCCATTAGATATGTAGAAGTGTTGAGAAAAATATAGGAACTGCCTTCAAATATTGGCCTGACTGACTTGTGGAAATGAGAGCACTTATACTGTAGGGTCCAAAGATGGAGAACATGACCAGCAAGCAAAAGACAAGGGAGTGGGTTTTAACTCAGCATGAGAAAGAAATGAGAAACACAGCCAAGGGAAAATGGAACTGGCTATCTTAAGCAAGAGAGTGTGCCTCGAGAGGGGATGCATTCGGTAAGAGACCAGATGGTTATTTGTTGGGATTTTCATAGAAGGGTGTTCTATATCGGGTGGGAAACAATAGTATTTAGTCACAAACCCTCTCTAGCAACCAAGAATATCACAGAGTGAGTGCTATGTAAGGTCTGAGGTAAAGCCTAGCAGATGTGATGGACACATAGTAAAGCTTACAATCAGAGTGGAGAAACAGTAGGTAGAAACACCAAGTGATGGGCGTTAGAGCATGAATGACAGTGGCTGTCAGAGGTGGTTAGGCAAGGTGAAGTTGAGGATGTGACATTAAGCTGAGATGAGAGAGAGCAAGGAGTCTATG
Organism: Capromys pilorides; assembly: GCA_004027915.1. Lineage (NCBI taxonomy): Eukaryota > Metazoa > Chordata > Mammalia > Rodentia > Capromyidae > Capromys > Capromys pilorides. The sequence continues at coordinate 8,617 of PVKN010002396.1, read as the reverse complement.
TTTGTAAAAGCAGGAGTGGACTGGACAAAAAAAAGACCATCTCCAGCCAGAGGACAGGCCACAGGAGGAGCAGGCTGGAAAGGACACCTGCGTCTCCTCTGCTTGCACCAAGGATGTGGGGCGGTATTTCAGGGATGGAGCCTCAGGGCCATGGAATGCAAAGATATTTTTTATATTAATGAAGTTCATTTGGTGTGAGATAAACAAAAGATGAAAGAGAGGTTAAGTGGGAGGATAGAGGGCAACATAAAAGGCTGTAAGGGTCCAGGCAAGCTGACAGTGGGTTGGACAGGGGAGAGGTTACAAATTCAGGTTTTATCTTAAGATAGGGGAGATGGCACTGGTTGATGGGTTTGGCTATGGAGGCAAAGGTGAGAAAATACTTAAGTTGGGTTCTTCCCTGAGATGTGGTAGTTGGTGAAACTATTTGTGGAAACCAAAGAAAGATTTGGGAAAAGTTCGAGAGGTAAGATTTGGAAGCATTAAATTTCAGATGCCTGTGACATAGTCAAGAAAAGCTGTGTCAGTCTTCTGACAAGAGATGAATCCAGAGGTCAAAGGGAATGGTCAGGCCAGAGTGATGTTGCTGGAAGTGGGACCCAGAGTATCAGCAAGAACCAATGGGCATTTCCTCAAAGGCCAAAGGTCGTAGGCAAGAGCAGGGTAGTTAAGTCTAGGACAGAATGGGTATTTGTGTGTCTGGGGCCTTGATGACGCTGTCTTAATCACTTTTGTTCTGCGCAGGGGCCTTAAAGTTTCTTCCCCTCTTCAGCTCTGGCTAGGCATCCCTGGCTGTGTGGATCACCTAAGGCAAGCTGACTGAGAAGCTACTGACTGGATGGAAAGCTGATGGCCCACATGATTGTGCTGACTGGGTACCTTAGGTGGGTATCCAGAGGTCGAACGGTGGCTCTACAGAGGGAAAGACAGTGTGTAGGTTCTCTTGGGAGCCTCGATTACAATGCAGGCCTCCTAAGTTCCCTTAAGGAATGCAGCAAGGAGGGGGTTCCTTCCACTTGGGACCACTCCTCTTGAACATGCTGTAGGAACAGAGAGTGCTATGATCTGCCGAGGAGGCACACCGGCCTGGCATCAAGTCAGCCAAGCCAGGCTCTGCCTTTGGTTTCTGATTCTACAGATGACACACAGGAATTATCTATCATCTATCTATCTATCTATCTATCTATCTATCTATCTATCTATCTATCTATCTCTATCATCTATTTTTAAGGCAAAAATATAAAGCACATGCTGGGTGGAGGAAAAAGTCTGAAGGCCAGATTTGAGGGCCTCATTTAATTTCTAACCAGGTGATATGGCACATCATATCCTGGATCTCGAGTGATCTCCACATTGGCCTATGTCTAGGGTTTTCTTGGTGTTGACATTTAGAGGTCCATATGCTGGGAAGCCTTTAATCCCATGGCTGTTGGTTACCCTGACTGCAGAGTAGGTTCTCAACTTACATGCTCAGCTACCTGTAGTGTGAGGATCTAATGAGAAGAGAGGTGGGGAAGAGCCTCGAGGGTAGTTCGGGTCAAATGCAGCTGGCTGAACTGCAAGCACCACTCGCACCTTCTCTGGTGCAGCACATGCTCTACCTAGAAGACCGCTGCTTGGTGGGACCCTAGACATCTCACAGACCTCCACGGATCTCCTGCAGTGACCCAAACCTGAATTGACCGAGACTCCTTTGCTGGTTACTCTGTACTTGCATGTCCTATCATAGCAAGCTTGTCACTCCATTGCCCATCTGTTTTACTTTCTCCCAGCAGATGCAGAGTTCTTCATTGATAAGAACCCTGCACTCTGCACAACAGCTAGCATAGTAAGTTTTGGTAAACATTATTGACTGAAGGAGCACTTTCAATCCCAGAGATCTGTCATAGTGATTAGCTGAACCCCCAGAAATACGTAAAGCACATTTGCTTTATATGTGTGAATTCTGGCTCTGTGGTTGTCCTTCGGGTGCTATGGCTAAGATCAGCTGACTCATTTCCAGAGAACTGGATGGCAAGGTGAAGTCTGGCTCTCCTGGAATGAACTGCATAGACAGCAAGCACTGCCAAGGGTGTCTGGTCCTGAGCACACCAGCACTGTGAGAGGCAGGCGTCAAGAGCTGCTGCACGGCTTGCTGTTAACCCCATCTGGCCCTGTAAAGCTGCACCAGGTCTGTGTCAGGTACCTTGGAGATGCTGGACAGAAGATAATGTGGGGGTGAGAGAAGGTCTCCCACGGCTGATAGAGGCAGGGGAGGCAGCTCCAGGGTGAGAGCCCACCCACTGGTCTCACTTTGGAGGCCTCTGTTCAACAAAAGGAAGAAAACCTGGGCCAACAGCAAGGACTGGCCATGAAAGGCAGGCAGTGCGGAGAAGATGCCTGACAGGTCGGCAGGACCATTGTTTTCATGTATGCTTTAAAATACACAGGGTCGTGATAGTGGAGAATGATCTCCTCCAGTGTTACAAAAAGGCTCTGAAGGAAGAGAAGAGAACTCTGATTTTGGGACCCCTAGCCCAGCTCCTCTCAGTACCTCCATCTCTTCGATCTCTTCTTCCTTTTCACTACTTCTATCACAGCCCTCATCTTTTGCTTCCACAGCTCCACGCCCATCTTTTCTTGAGATGGAATTTCCTGGAGAGGTTTTGTGTGAGGAAGTGACTCCCTGGAAAGTACCCCCATGTGCTCTTGTGCTGTGTGCTTACAGTGGCTTCATCAGAGCCAGCCCAGCTTGCTCAGAGATGCCCTCTTCATGGTTCAATGACAGTGGCTGCTTGCTGAAGCCCTCCTCAGTCTGTCACCCAGAAGAGGGGCAAGATGATATCAAACTCTCTCTGTGTTGTTTTCTGACTGTGTCTCCTGTGTTTCTTCTCTATTTTTACTGCATTTTCTCCTTTTTTTTTTTTTTTTTTTTAAATGTATTTGGTACAGATTCTCACTACGCAGCTTGGACTTGTAGTGATCCTCCTGTTCTCAGCCTCCCTAGCGCTGGGGTTACAGGAACGAACTGCACAGACAGCAAGCACTGCCAAGGGTGTCTGACCCTGAGCACACCAGCACTGTGAGAGGCAGGCGTCAAGAGCTGCTGCATGGCTTGCTGTGAACCTCATCTGGCTCCACAATGACGCACAGGTGTGCACCACCACGCAAGGTCTCAGTGGTTGGTGGTCGGTACGGTATAGCACTGCATTGCACTACACAACACTTCATTACTGAGGATCATTACTGGGGATTGAACCTGTGTCCTTGTGCTTGCCAGGCAGGTGCTTAGATCACTGAGCTATCTCCCCAGCCTTTAAAAAAAAATGTATCTGGTACAGGGTCTCACAACACAGCTTGCACTTGTAGTGATCCTCCAGTTTTCAGCCTCTTCTGCTCCAGGGATGGTGCTGGCATGGCATGTGGTACTGAGGATCAAACTCTGGTCCCTGAGCTTGTCTAAGCAGGTGCTTAGTCTGCTGAGCTGTCTTAGAGGCCCTCTTCTTTAAAATAATATTAATGGTTACTAGATTATATCTTCTTTTCCTCCTTCTCTCTTAAATGAGATCACTATTTAAAAATTTGACTATTTCATACGAACATGGCAATTTTCATTTTCTCAGGAAATATGAGATGATCTGATGACATTCCCATACATCAGCACCAGGCCAGAACTGAGAGGAGGCTGTCCTGTCTAAAGGAGGCACGCACCCTCCCTTACTGTATCCTCGACACTTCTAGTGATGCCCCAGCCTCAGGCACAGGATTCCCGCACAGCACCCACTTCAAGCACAGCAGACTGGATTGATGCGTGGGGACTGAACCTGCATTCCCTCTTGAGCTGTGCAGTCACCAGTTGTGCGACCTCTGACAAGTCACTTAACCTCTTGGTGCCACTGATTCGTTATCTATAAAAAAACTTTTTCTTTTTTTTTTTACTATTACTGCTGATAGTGCTCAGAGCTACTGTAACAGAGCCACCTCTATCAAGTATCCCTAAGTTTCCCAGGCTGGCCTGGAAACCTGTGACCCTCCCACCTCAGCCTGCTGAACACCTGGCATGAAAGGCATGCCCTGCTGGGTTTGGCTGCTATTGAGTTTCCTGATGGTACCTACGTTGTTCTAGTGAGGATGTCATAAGTCATGGAATACACAGGGGGACTTAGATGAGGCTTGCCACAGGTAGCAAGGGCTCAGTAAATGCTCACTGCCAGGACTATTTTGCCTGGCGTTTGCTCCAGCCTTTTGTTTCCCAGAGTGAAGAAGTATTATCTGTTCTCACGACTCTGCTAAAGCCAAGGAAGCTAGACAGCATTCATCCGGGCATCATTTCACGCACTCTCTTGGGCCTTTGGGATGGCAGTTGCTGAACTGGCTGATGACCTGAGGTCTTAGGACTGCCGATATCAGTTCCTTTTTATTTGCTTTCTGTAGTAGTTGAGCATTTTGAAACCACTCTTTTTGAAATGTGGATGGAACTGAATCACCTGATCGTGGCGATATACTTCCATTAGCTGCCTCTAGGATGTTCACTAGTATTGGCCACAAGACTACTGAAGTGAAAGTCCATGGTTTAATTTGTACTATAGTTTATGTAGTGGGCTAGTATTGTCTAGTTCTTACCATTCAGAGAGGACAAACACAGGCAATGACTGGCTAAGGCACTTATGAGGTCACCATGTACATGGACATTGACTGGACATGATGAAGTCCATGGAACAATCACCAAATATGGATTTCCTGTATGCTCACCTCGCCACTGGGTTCTCTCAGATGCTTGGCTCCTTGCCTTCCTGAACTATCACTGGAAATATAGGTAGAGAGAAGAAGGAAGCAAATGGGAGGGCAGAAAGCTTGGGAGCCACAGAAAGAGGGGTTGGCTGGAGCTATGGGAGTTTTCTTTATAAAACATTTCTCCAAAGGAGAAATTCCCATGGGAGTAGAGAATATGAGGAGGGCGTATGCTTTGTCTGCTACATGTGTGTCATGGAGAAAGATGGGTAATATACATAAGTTTCCCTGTCCAACCTTCCTTTGGGGACTTTGGGTCAGTTTGCCATCTCCACCTCATAGGACAAACGAGTTCCTTTGGTGAGGACTCATCTAGGCCTGGCCTCTTTTGCCCTGGGGAGAAAGTAGACTAGATGTCACTATTGAGCCATGCTCTTAGGCCATGGGAGCAATCACAAAATGTCACTAGAACAGATGGCCCAGAATTTCACTGCAGGGGCTCAACTCACAGGTTGCCCCATTGTTTCGTTTCTTCCTGTCTTAGTGAGTGGGCTTTGGTTATATCTACCTGAGCTTGCTAAGTTCAGGCTCCTCAATGGGAAGCTGTGTGGAATCAGCTGAACACCTTTTGGTACTCTGAGTGTAAAGAGGAACGAGCTGGCTATTTGAAATCTCTCTTGATATCTTCAGATTTTCTGCTCATTGCAATGGAAAGAAGTCGAGTGTGGTCTGGCCTAGAAAATTACAGTCCTGTGTAATTTCAGTCAGGACATGAACAAACAGAATAGATGATGAGCTCTGAGGCGAAGCAGAGAGAAGGGAGGGAAGAAAGGGGAGTCCAGCCCAAAGCTCCACGTGCACCAGGACTCCCCAGGTGATTCACTGTATTCCTAAGACAATCTTACAACACTATGGCAAGACCTCCTTTGGACAATGAAAAGAGGATGCATCAGAGACACCAACCAATGACCCTTAACGCTTGCCCAGACTTTACCATGCGCAGGCGCTGTGCTAAGCACGAGTATTACCTAACTGCGTCACTTACTCACTGAAGTACTAGTTTACCTCCTTTCATATTGGGGAAAACTAAGGATTAGAGATGTAAAGTAAGTTGTCGGAAAGGCTTTCGCTGTTCACCAGCAGAAATGGGGTTCATAGTCCGTCCTGACCTCAGGCCCTCACCATTGGCTGATGGTCCATATTGCTCGCTGCCCGCCATGTTCCCAAGGTCACAGTGATTGAACATGAGAGAGGCAGTGTTTCAACTCACGTCTGATGGACACCAAAACATAAACTCCTAGTAGAGCCAGGATGGACAGTGTGCGTGCGTGCGTGTATGTGCGTGCATGTGCGTGCGTGCGTGCGTGCGTGTGTGTGTGTGTGTGTGTGTGTGTGTGGTCTGGGCATTGGACTCAGGATCTTCTGCTTGCCAGGCAGGAGCTTGAGCTGCTGAGCTATCTCCCCAACCCCAGGATATCTAATACTTTGCTCTCCTAGTCTGTCTTTACATTATAGAAGCTGCCTTCTCAGAAAAGTCAAAAGATGTAACAAGTCTGAAATAAAGTTTTTGATGAGTGGGAGGGAGAGAGAGAGACAGAGACAGAGACAGAGCGAGACAGAGACAGAGGGAGAAACAGAGAGAGACAGAGACGAGACAGAAGGAGAAAGAGACAGAGACACAGAGACAGACCAAGAGACACAGAGATACAGAGAGACAGAAGGACAGGCAGAGAGACAAACAGAGAGACAGAGAGACAGAGAGAGACAGGCAGAGAGACAGGCAGAAAGACAGACAGAGAGATAGAGATAGAGTGGCAGAGACAGGTAGAAAAACAGAGAGATAGAGATAGAGAGGTGGGGGGGAGAGAGAGAGAGAGAGAGAGAGAGAGAGAGAGAGAGAGACAATGCTTGACAGAAACAGAAACAGCCTCTTAGGGAAGCAGCATACCATTTGCACATCAGCAGGGGAGAGCAGCGCTTTGGCGGGCAAATCACAGCTCGCGTGCTGCTTGTGCCTAGGCAAAGGCCGTCCATTTCCGGCGCTGCTCAGCTCCTTTCCCTTCTCGCCACCTCGCTCACCACCTTCCTCCCACCTCTCTTTAATACGCTGCTTTGCCTTTTATGAGCTTCTCAGCCAGACGTGATAAAAATGGAGCTCTCACAGGCGTCAGTGCATGTTTGTCTTCGTGATTTCACTGGGATTCTGAAAAATACATCGGCACTATGGCGCTGCAGCCTCTCAAGCTCGCGGAGTGTACACAGGCTGGGAAAGCTGCCTGCTGTCCTGTGCTCCCTGATGTTTCCCGGGGATGCTCTAAGGCACCACTGTAGAAGGTGCAGGCACGGCCCCTCCTCCGCACACCCCAAAGAGGGGCACGCACGAAGCAGGGTTCAGAGCCAGGATTAGCTCCTAGACTGTGTCCCGCCAAACACTCAGAGAATCTGGGTGCTATGTTACCTGCTCGAGCCTATTTCTTAAAACCACAAGCTGGGGGACAGATGAATGTTCACGCATCCACGGCACCCTGAATGCTTTGCCTAGCACGCAGTAGGTGCGACATGGGTGCGCGGGTCCCCTTCACCATCTCCCCGCACTTATGACCCAGTCTATAATGATCTGCTTTTTATTGTTGAAAGAAATGAAAAATGCGTGGCATTTTAGAGAGTCTAACAATCTCTCAGGTGCCTTTGGTCCAATCTGTTATGGACAAACAGAGACACCTCAACATACGTTTGATGGGGTCTTTCGCACTGTTGGGTACAGGGCAAGCCGTTCACCTACGGCGTGGCCGTGACACAGGATGCTTGTGCCCCCAAGCTACAAATGGCACAGACTCTCCAGACACAAGGACTCCCAGGGAGTTCATGTGATGCAGATAGTGAGCCACTCTCCTGTGAGAAATCTCGGCTCTCCTGTTGTCCTGTTGGCTTGGCGGGTGTAGGCGCCAGGGTGTGTGTGCGTGTGTGTGTGTATGTGTGAGCTGCGAGGTGGACGGACAGTGGGTAGGTTGAGTCTATCTACCGAGGCAGGGGGGTCATTTCTTCGTCATACTTCCCTTTCCTACATCCCAGAGAAGGCATTTTTGCCTGGGGGCTGAGAAGGAATCTGGACTAAGGCTGTCTGACTGGACAGCTCAGGTAATCTGGGGCGAGTTCTGCAGCCTTTCTATTCCTCAGTTTCCTGAGTTGGAAGATGAAAACAAAATTTCCTTCACGGTGCTGCTGTAAATAAGATACTACACATGACATATTTTGTAGCAGTGCCTGGAATGGCCAAAGCTCCATAAATATTAATGATAAATCTTATTATTGATGCCACTAAAAGCTTGCATCAAGCCCTTATCATGGCTGTCAGGACTTCTGAACTCATCCCATAGGAGGCTTTCTGAGCCCTCTCTCTAATCTATTCCATATGTCCTGGATTCAGAAAGCTTCTGTACTAATCCTCTCCTTTGGCAAACCTACCTCTATTCAAATACATGGGCACGTGTGCGTGCACACATACGTACACACACACACAGTCACACACACACACACATTCTTTCTCTCCTGTCCTTTTTCCGTCCCTCCCTCCCCCTTTTTTCCTTTCTCCCTTTTAACCCTGCATTCCCTCTCCCCCTTCAGCTCTTCTGAGGATGCAGACAAACCCAGCCTCTCTGCTCAGAGAGCTTTGTCTCTGATCAGGCCTGACCTGGGTCACAGAGTTCATGGGGTTACCATGACAACGAGCATCCCTGGCTACCCATCAGGAGGCAAAGACCAATTGAAAAGGACTGTCATTTCCCTGGGACATGCTGTATTTATCTGCAGCAGCAGGCCCTGCACAAGTACTACACTATGGAAAGAGAAGCTGTTACTTGTGAGGGTGGGAGGCAGGAAAAAGAAATATTAGCGTTTTTTTTTTTTT
>PVKN010002395.1:0-42759 GCA_004027915.1 Capromys pilorides | reverse complement strand
TTTGGTGGAATGGGGGGTTGAACTCAGGCCCTTTGAGAGATATCTTTGGAAAAATGTGTGTAGAAGTACAAATATGTTTATAGTTTAGCAACTATAAACATATAGTTTATATGTTTGTAAACTATAAACTATATGTTTATAAATTCTTGCACTTGCCAGGCAAACGCTTACTCTATTGAGCTATCTCAACAGCCCCCCGCCATGTATATGTTATGAGAATAAAAACATAGTGGGACTGGTGAGATAGCTCAGTGGTCTGAAGTGCCTACTTAGGCAAACACAGGGACTATGGTTCAATCCCCTGGCACCACATGCTGTGTCAGCCCTGCCCCTAGGACATATGTCTCCACCCTGTTCTCACACGCACACACTCACCAACACAGGACAAATCCGTAATTCTGAAATAGCACCAATCCTGGGGAACTCTCCTTTAGCTCTTGGAGCAAACCATAGCGGCAGAGAAACAGTTTCCAGTTGCCGAGAGCGAAGCTCCAGTTTTTATGAGCCCTAAAATCTGTACTGTAGTAAAATAATAATGAGTAAATGGCAGGAATTCTGATTGAGTAAATAGCTAATTGCAACGTGATCAGAATAGTGTGTGTGCTCCTAGCTTAATGTTGCTCACAAATAGATAGGCCTGCTCTGCACACAGGCAGTAGGAAAACGCAAAGCCACAGCATGGACTTTACATGTAGGGAGGAGATGTGAGAAAGCTATGCATTATTCCCATGAATTTCTCCAAGGACTCATATGTGAAATAGAGGAGAGACTACTGTTTTTTGGTAGACTCATCTTTGTTTTGCTTTAATTTGATCGCAGAATAAAAGACTCCTGAATTGTCCTTTGGGGGGCTGTTACTACGGATTGGTTAGTTACTTTATTGACTGTGTTTTAACACTCTCCGAACTACGTGTTCTGCCTGGTTCCTTTCTGAATTATGCTTTCCAGACCAGGCAGATGGTGTTGTCTGTTTTAGAGGAACATTTTGTTGCACTGTTTTTTTAATATACATTGAATCTTCTATCTGTTGAAATCATGTTCATTCCGTAATGCATGATGAAAGAGGAAAATATTGAGTACAATATACACATATAGCTGTATGATTTGGTTTCATACACCCTTTCATGCCTTAGTTTAGTCTACAAGGATCTATTAAGCATTTCCTCTGTGCTGGGTCTTGTAATCATGAATAATGAAAGCTCCAAGGTTTTCTATCCTTCCTATCTGTCCTACCCAAATGACACCATCCAAGTGATATTCTTAAAGGAAGCAGTTTCTCAACAAAGATGAACTTTGATCTGCAACTTTATGGGGACCAAAACCCACAGAAGGGTCTGAAATTACCTTCCTCCTATATTCTAACAAGATGTTGCTCTTGTCTTACTCCCTTCGGAACCAACCTCCTTGCATTTACAGGGGCCTGACTTTCCCTAGAAAAGAAGGACAGGGGAAAGGAGAGGGCGTGGCTTACCATACATTGTTTCTTTCAAAGGAAACTTCCTCTCCTCTGTATAAGACAGGGCACAGTCCCTGCTTCCAATCATCTTACTATTTTTTTTTTTTGGTACCAGAGATTGAACTCAGGACCTTGCACTTGCCAGGCAAAGACTTAGTCAACTGAGCTATCTCCCCTGCCCCATCTTACAATTCTAGTACTGTGTGCTAAATGTCAAGAACACTGTTTTCCAATGAATGAGTTTTCCTCTTAATTTGAACTCTACAATTAGGAGTTTAAGCCTCACCTGGTCTGATGCCACTTCTCAGAAGCAGCTGCATCCCACGGATAATAACATAGTCTATTTTTATTGCACATATCATTTGTGCCACACCTCCAAACATAATTTGCGTCAGTGCTATTTCATCTCTCCCAAGCTTCAACTCTAAGGTAGAGTCCATAGGAATGCCAAGTTAGTGATAAAGAAGCTAAAATTTAAGGAAGTTAAGTAATTTTCCCCAGCTCCTATGAGCTAAGAACTGACAGAAACTTGAACCTAGATCCACTTGCCTTAAAACCTACTCTTAATCACAGTGCTCAACTGAACAGTTTTTATATAGCTACTACGGCATTGAATCCTACAGATCTTAGCTTCTAAATGCTTCTCAACTCCACAATCTAGTGATTCTCTCTCTCTCTCTCTCTCTCTCTCTCTCTCTCTCTCTCTCTCTCTCTCTCTCTTTTTCTTTTGTGGGACCAGGGTTCGAACTCATGACCTTGCACTTGCCAGACAGGCACTTGTGCCACAGAGCTATCTCCCTGGCCCAACTATTAATTCTCAAGTATGACCACGCGTCACTGCCATCTGGGAGGCTCGTCAAAGCACAGTGGCCTGGGGTCCACAACCCCTACTTCCTCGTGTTCATCCTGGATGTGGTCCACTGCTCTAGTGCAAAGGAGCTATGTCTTGCTTCTGAGGAAGAGGCTACAGCAACGAGATGAGTGTCACTCTCAGGATTGAGACGTGTCTCCCATCAGTCTATCTGGCTCATGGTGCATTTATCCTGTGTGGACACTGTGTGGAATCAGCTGCCATGTTGTCCAAGCTCATGTGGCAAGGAACCATGCACTGCCTCCTGGAAAAAGCAGCTCCCGGGCCAGCCAAATAGCTAGCAGATTAAAGCGCCTGCAAGCAGGCACAGGGCCCTAGAATTTGATCCCCAGGCCTGCCATCTCGGCCGGCCCCAACCCTGGGTGTGCTGAGACAGCAATTGAGACTGGGTGTGGTGGCACATGCCTGTAATCCCAGCTCTTGGGAGGCTGTAAACAGGCAGATCACCACTAGTCTGATCTAGTAGTAAGACCGTGAACATCCTGTATACTCTTCCCTAAAATACACACAGACACGGACACAGACACAGACACAGACACACACACACACACACCAGCTTCCACCACCAGGACAGTGAGCAGCTGAGGCCGCCAAGTCTACACGCACATGTTAATTCCTTCAACTACAGCCTCAGTTTAAAAGCAGATTCTTTCCTAATGCAGCCTGCAGAAGAAAACAGCCTGCGGGACACTTTCCCTGGAGCTCTGCCGGGCCAGGAAGAGCAGACTCATGCAGCCGCGCCCAGACTTGTGATCCATCCACAGGACCAAAAAATGTATTCTGGGTTAAGCTGCTAAATATGTGATAATCTGTTATACAGCACAAGATAACTGACAAATGCCCAGAGTTTCAGATTTAGCAAGAATTTGCCCTGAGCACAGACTGCAGGGCTCACCGGTGCTTTGGGTCCAGAACCACGCTTTAAGAGTAACTGGCCTAAATCTAGATGGTCGCACCACAACCCCAATTCTTCTGATCAGTCACCTTCAGATTTTTTCCCTCTGCTTGTCATACTACACCGAGAGTTTCTCAAGACAAATTTTATTTCCCTGCTTCCTTGAAGGGATTCAGCAACTACCCCAGTGCTTTAAAATACGTAAACACCAAGCTCCTCACTGACCACATAAAGTGTGCCTTTCATGGCTTTAGCCAGGGACATTCCCGTTGGGCCACCTTCCCTTGCTCCGCCTGCCAGCTCCTGTGTCTTCTTCCATTCCACAGTGTAGGTGTTGCCTCCTCAGGGAAGCCTGCCCAGCCCTACCCCACAGCCCACCTGAGGGTCTTCCTTAGTTCAGTGGGTTGCAGCTAACAAAATGGGCTCAAAACCCCACATTGCTGAGTCTGAACCTCAGCTCTGCTGCTAACTAGCTGTGGATAATGAGCCCACTGTCTCTGTTTCCTCAACACTGCATTGTTATATTGTCAAAGTATGAAAATCAACATCTGTGTCCTAACTGAGCGTTGACAGTTGGTTAGCCCAAATTAGAATCGGAGGTGTTCAGTGCCCAGCCACAACCTTGCCTGCAGTGTGCCAGTTCACCGAATGATGTCCACTGGCTTTTTGTGTTCTGACGCCTTCCGTGACCTGTGTTAGATCCTCTTTCCTTGATTTACTGCTTGAAGTCCTGCACTTGTCCATGTGATTGCCCTTCTGTCCATCCAGACTAAGCCCCATGATGGTAAGAACCACACTGATTCTCGCTTCCTTGTTAACTTTATGTAACACAACACAAACAATCAAAAATCTGCACTGGAGTGAATTTATAGCAAGAGGACTAGCACCCTGACCCAGGAGGTGTGCTCTCACATCAGGGTAAATTCTTTCCACCTGGCCAGAGCAGTTTCCTCGATGCTTAGTCCCTACTGGTACAAGACCCGTCCTTCTACCCTGTGGAGCGCAGTGCCATCCCTCGGTGAGTCTGTCGGGTTTATCCTCCGTCTCCCTTACGTGTGGTTCCTTTCCATTCCCCATAGTGTATTTTTACCATGGAATGTGGAGTAGAAGTAGTCTGGAATAACTGAATTTGGATCAAACACTGGGACGTATTTGGTTCTTGAGAGTTTTCTTTTTTCCTTAATGTCTTTCTAAAGCAAAATATCTACCAGATGCTACTAGGACCCCTTTCCTCTAACCCAAACTATTTGTACTTCTCCCCGAGATCAAAAGCCAAGCATCCCAAACTCAGCTACTTTTGTTAGGGCTGTCAGAGTGCTGGAAAATACATTAGAATACAGCTGTCTTTGCAGAGGATTGGAGAACAGTTCATTTCTCTTCTTGATTATGAAGGAGGCTTTTTATAAAAATTCTCCCAAGAGCAACAAAAAAGAGACAGCCCAGGGAACTAGAGTATGCAGCGTTCTCTGGAGATATTTTCCCATCCTACCCTATTTCATTAACCTTTCTTCTGAGACTACTTTTGAATGTCTGGGTTTAATTAAGAGTTTTAGCTTGAGTATGAAAAGAGCCCATCTCCCCCTTTGGCTTATTCGTTCATCTGATTTGGGTCGAACTTATACATATTTTTGAGAATTAATTATAATTACTTTTGACAAAAGAAATGGCTCTTTTTTTAATGTCTGCAAATCCTTAAGCCTGGCTTATATGCAACCAATGATAATAACCATCGACATAATCGGTTCTAATGGCCTCTACTGTCTACCTAGTTTTGCATTCAAGAATGTAATTCACATTTTAGAAAGGCTTGGGCTGAATGGATCTTTGTTCTGCATTTAAAATATTATTTCCATGTTCTGAAGAAATAGAAACAGAAAGAGGTCTGTTACCACGGACTGGGTTTGAGTTGGCTTGGCCGTTCATCTCTGGCACTTGGGCAGATTCTTTCCCTCTCTCCAGCTGTCTGTTCACTTTTCAGGCAACACGTTCCTCAGCAGTGGAGACCATTAAGAGATGTATCTGCGAAAGAACTTTGAAAGCTATGAAGTTTTCTTTACTTGTGATGTAGTATTTCTAACTCAAATCATTCTTTTGAGAATTTTTTGCATTTTTCAGATGGTTCTTTTAGAAAAGAAAGTCTAGCTCTTATTACTGATCTTTTAAAAATCACATAATTACACCTTCCTACAGTTTAGCATGTACAGTTGATAAAATGCAACATATTTTTAAACCATTTTCTCACCCATGAACCTGTTCCTAGCTTTCTAAGTGAAAAGGGTAAAGTTATCATACTAGGCAGCTTGATGTATGTACCTCACTTAGCCCAGAAACCTTGTGAACTAGGTAAAATCAGCTTCACATTTTAGATAAGAAAACGTAAGACCAAGATCTAAGGTCATACAATTTGAACTCTGACCTATATAATTTCTCACTCTTTTGACTCACCAGCATAATTCTGTTCTATGAAGAGGGCTGGAAATGAAACAGGAAGAGGCCTTGAGTCCGCCAGAGCGGGCCACTGGACAAGTTCTGCTTTTAAACCTCAACCTTCACCTGTACTAGTGGAGAAACACGGGCTTAGGAGGCTCCTTCAGTGATTTATTCCTCTATACAGATCTACAGCAAGGTCAGAGCAATCAAGATACAAGCCAGGAACCGGCATGCTCTAGCTCTGAGATTCACCGTGAGTGGTGGCTCCCTCTGTGCCCCCCTTCCAGGGGACCCTGGACTATCACTGGACGCTTTCTCAGTTGTAAGTGGCCAGATGCTGTTGCTGTCCAGTAAGTAAGGACAGGGCTGCTGCTCTGCGTTGGGCAGGGCCCAAGACAGCCATGACTCTTACCACAAAATTCTCCGCAGTCCAAATGGGAAGAGTGCTGGGCTCAGGAGTGCACATGGGTGGAGGAGTCAGGGAAGGCTCCCGGAGGGGTGGCAGCAGAACCGGGGGTGAAAGGTACTTAAAAATCCTCCAGGCAGATGAAGGAAGGAAAGGGCAGTACAGACAAAGGGAATGGCACCAGTAAAATGCAACGGGCTGCACTAGTGCTGCTCATGTGGCCATCTCTAAGCCGGCTGATATTGCTGTAGCATTTGTGGAAAGAGGTGGTAGAAAAACATGCATTGGTCCTGGAAAATATATTAAGTTCTTTTTTATTCCAAAAGTAGCTTACATTGGGCCAGTGAGATAGCTCAGCGGACTAAGCACCTGCTTAGGTAAACACAGGGACTGGGGTTCAATCCCCAGCACCACATGCCATTCTGGCCCCTACCCCCAGGTGCATTAAGCTGGCCACCAAGACCACGTGTGGTGGCACACATGTAATCCCAGCACTGAGGAGGCTGAAACAGAAGGATCGCATCGCTATGAAACTGAGCTGTGTAGTGAGACCCTGCACCAAATATATATATATATATATATATATATATATATATATATATATATGAAAGAAAAGCAAAATAGCTCACACTAAGAGTTGAATTGCCAATTTATTTCATTTCTGGGGATAATTCTTTCTACCAGATGATCATAGCGAAACACACCAATCTCGTGCAGAGTGAAGGTACAGGCAGTCAGCTCGGTTCAGCCCTTCACGCACTTGTACTGTTTCCCCACAGTGGGCATCTGGTGTAGCTGCTGCGCCCTGCTAAGCCACCTCTTTTCTCCCAGCCTTTGTGTGCTGTGTCTGTCTCACTCTGGTCTGTGCTCCAGAGAAGTTTGCTTGTGCTGCATGAGGCAGCGAGACTCAACGCGTTCTTATGTGGAAGGACAGGCCCTGGACCGCTAGCCAGCGGAACTTGGGAGACCTGTGTGCTTCGGAATGAACTTGTCATGTGTTTGTGTCACAGACGACTGTCTTCCTCTAATCACACTAAAGCTTCAATTTGGTTAAATTGATTCTATTCAATATATTCTACTCATTAAGCACTGACAAACCTTTCCCTGAATCCTGACTTAGCCATGTGCCTGTTGTGTGACTCTTCTCTAAATTGATGTTTCTACGTGTCTAAAATAGAGATTGTGACACTTCACAAGGTTGAATGCAGGATTAGAAACAGTGAAAAATGAACGTAAACCAGCCATAATAGGTATGTGAAAAACTTATCTTTAAGATGTCAGATATGCTGAACTCCTGTTCCCCAAAGTTGAAGAATGAATTTTAAGGAATCGAGGTTAGAATAGGAAAAATTTATTGGGAGACATGGATCTTAGGGGGCAGGAGGGGACCAGCAAGTAGGTTGCCAGGGAGCCCAGTTTTTAATGAAAGTTTTATAGGATAAAATCACAAAGTAGATGGAACGCAGGACAAAACTATGATCAACCAGTTAGACTGCAAGCATAGCGGCTTAGGTAATGCTGGTCCAGTGGTGGAGCAGGTCACAAAGCAAGTGTACATGGAAAGAACAGAGACTTTCTTCAGGCAGGAATGAATCCACAGATCTTGATCACCTACGAGGTTGACTAATGTCGGTTGAGCCTTCTGTTCAACCAGGCGATACCAATTATAGTATGTTGTTTATCCCCTGGGGACCCAGGCAGGCCTGGTCAGTCCATTTTTACCCTGAGGCCTGGCCTCCAACGGATGTGCCTCCAGCCACAGCTGTGATGTACGTTCATCTTCTGCACTGACTCCCTGCAGGGCCCAGCCCTGTCTGACCACCTAGAGTGTCTCCCCCTATCTTAGCTGTCTGTCATAGTAGCTTCACCATTCTTGCTACTGTGAACGCGAGGATGGTGCCGGCACGTCAGCTGTGAGTGCGTCCTGTCTGTCACAGCTCCGGGTGAGAGCTCTGCTCTCCACCTTACCAGGACAGCGGACACCACCTAATCCTGCCTTGTAAATCTGGTGCGAATCCTGTGGTAGCTGCTCTCAGCCTAAGCTTTGTGACCTTAGATAAGTTATTTAACTTCTCTGAGTTTCAGTAGGAGAATAAAATGAAACATTTAGAATTCTTGGCCTACAGTAAGCAATGCACAGATGCCGACAGGCAGTCGGCATCCGAATGTTCTGTGGATGTCTGTGCTGGCCAGTACAAAGAAGGTTAAATAAAAGTCACAGGTGAAAATAAGGGGAATCACAGATCTATTTTATTTGGTTCCGTTTGAAGTTTTGTGCAGTGTGTGAAGATTCTTCTCATTCTTAAACTTCAGTGGCTGTCAGCTAGCTTTTCATTTTCCATGTGTAATTTATTTTATGATTTTATTTTGTTTTCATTTGTCATACACGACTTGACTTTGGCTGGCATTGCATAACCCCTGCCTGTACTCTGCCCCTAATTCCACAAGTTTTCCTCCAGCTCGGTCACCTCAGTGTACAGATGCCAGAACTCCAACGTGTCGGCTCTTAGCCCTTCTCTGTGCCACAGACAAGGGCTTGTTAGTGGTGGTGTTCCTCCCTCCGGGCCACGGTAGACTGAACTCTGCCTATAGGGCAGGTTGCTGAAAAAGTTTCTCCCGACGTTTTTGTTGCTTAAGCTATCTTATGCTGCTTGTCATTCCTTGAATGTGCTAGTGTTTCATTTGTGCTGATTGGATCACCCTTCCACCTTCACATCTGGCTGGAAATTTCCTTTGAATCTTCAATCTATTTTGCATTCTTTATTTAATAGTATATGTGGTCTGTTTTATTATAATACGTATATTACACTGGGTTTTATCATGGGTGTCCCCAGCAAGATTTTAATTTCTTAGAGCACAGGAGCTATGGAAATTCAATCTACATTAAATCCATGAAGATGAATATTAATGCATATAGCTAAGGAGACAGAGAAGGAAGCAGGAAAGAATGGAGTGGAAGGATAACAGCAGGAACACAGCCATGCGTAGGCCCTTCAACCTCACTCTCAGAGCTGCTGAGAGCCAGGCACATGGGAATGAGGCCACTTGGAGCCGCACCTCCTCCCCACGGGTGGGAGGGAGATGTCCCCACGGAAGGATCAGGACCATGCAGCCCCGGGGAAAACTTCTGTTGCTTAGTAGCTCTGTGATCTGAGGCAAATGGTTCAAGTTCTTTAATTCTGTTTATCACTGTGAGTAAAAAATGTGGTTAATACTATTTTACCAGTAATAGGCACTCACTACAATGTCATTGTCCTTACTTTTAAAACAGACAGCATTGCACCAAGCTACTCAAGCACTCATGTGTAAGTGACGTCACACACCAGCCACGTGGCCTTAGTATGCCATGCTGTCTGCCTTTATCATTGTCATCATTGTGACTTTATATTTGGTGCACCAAGTTCTGTGGCACTTCGTGCACATCTTCCCTTTTAAAACGTCAGTAACCTTACAAGAAATTTAACTACCAGACAAACAACACATCTGGAGAAGGTATTAGAGACTTCTGGGCCTGATGTGCCCCATATTTCCCACAAGTGATAGATGTTTAAACCAGACTATCCCATTTTAGAGCCTACTGTCCTCATCAGCAGCCTCTATGCCAAGTCCCAGTATTGTCAACCCTTGCGTCTAGGAAGGCATCCTGGGCACTCAAACAAGACATGTGCAGCATTAAAATTCCTTACACAACTGTGCTGCAGGACCACCAACATCAACCCCCGAGGAGTGCACCACAGCATGAGGTAATCTCTCCGCACTAGGAGCGCTCAGTTGCAACTTGTTTGCTTAGCTGATGAGACTGCTCTGTGTAATTTAGGAGCTGCATGAAAACTGATCCAGGGATGGATTTTTGATGTCTTTTTAAAAAATTCTCAGGTGGACAGAAATACATATCTACTTACAATGAAAAATAAACCCTCTAATAGGTCTTCATTTCATGCTAGTGCATAACCTCTTCATGCATACACAGTGGCTGCTGTTTGGGGATAACAATATTGTTTCTGGCTAGAATAGCATAGTCTGCAGTATGCCTTTATAGACCTTTCTTGCTTGACTCGTTTGGCAACCCAGTGAGGCAGGCAGGGCAAAGACATTATCTTTTATGAATACATGAGGTCGCTGAAGGTGACTTCCCCAAGTTCACCAAGTTAATTAGTCACGGAGCTGAAGCCAAAATCTAGGGCTGTGCTTTTCCCGAATGCCCACTTCTGTGGGCTTGGACAGCTGCAACAACATGTGCACAATGAAGTGTTCAACATGTGGTCACTGACTGGCATGACTGAAAATAAAGATGTTGCCACTATGACTTTCATGGTTTAACCAAAGTAGCTTAGGCGCTTATTATCTGTAGTTTGCTGATGTTTAGGACAGAAGCAGAAACCAAATTACTGATCCACATTGAAACGTGTTTATTGATACACCTCTCAAGTTTCGGAAACTGAGTTCACTCTGCAAATGATGCTGTTTCTCATCTCAGTCATGCCTGGGGTAAACCCCCAAGTATCTGTGACTAGGGAGATCACACTTTTCCAGTGTCAGTGACTTCCAAGACGTGACATCCAGGGGCTGGGGGAAGGCTCAGTGGTCTTAGCACTTGCCTAGCAAGCGCAAGGACCCAGGGTCATTCCCCATTACTGTATGCTGTGCTGGCACTGTGCCAAGCTGGCTGTGGAAACTGGGTATAATGGCACACACTTGTAATCCCAGTGCTGGGGAAGCTGAGACAGGAGGATCACTACAAGTCCAAGCTATGTAGCAAGACCCTGTACCAAATACATAAATGAATGATAAAGAAAAAAGCCAACATTTATTAGAAGGACCTAAGACAATAATGGAACTGTTATACAGTGTTCTATTTTTTCAGGTCATTTGAGTTTTTTGTAGTGTGAGCTACACAGACTGAGGATAAATTTGGTTCTTAGCACTTAGCTATTTGAACTCAGATCAGCTGGTTTAAATCAGGTGAAGAACATGTCCAAGTGTTGGTTATGTAGTGGGGTAATCTGCAAAATCCTCATTAGGTGTGCATTTTCCTGGTGTTGATTCACACTGACAATTTTCAGCACATAAATCTGAGGACTGGTGACTAATGAAATCTATTGTGCTGCTTGGCATTCAGATGTTGGTTAGCACCATTCCGCCAGCATGCAATGCCCTGGCAGCAGCTGCAGACTGCATGAGTCCTTCTTAACAGTGAAGGTCGCACAATAGACCTTTCCCTCAGGAAAATCCAGGTTGAATGAAGATGTTCCTCTCGAGTCTACCCCCACCCCAGTACTCAGCACACCGCAGTCTGTAAATATCATTGACTTCACTGTTTTCCTCCTGACTTTCTGTTGCTCCTTCTCCCCGCTCTTAACCTGGGGACCAAACTTTTGTATTACTTCTTCGGAGTTCCTTTTCCCATTTGTCCCTCTGCTGCTTAGGTATCTTATCCATTCTGATAGTCCAGGCCACACCCTCTTCCTCTCAGGGGGATTCTGTGACAGTTGTCCAAGTCAGAGTTCAAGGCCTGTCACCTCACACGTCATTGTTATATATCTGGTATAGCTCTGAGAGTCTCTCTGTCACAGCAAGTGCAGGGTCTGTGTTGCAGTCACACCACGCATGCATTTCTACCCTTGGGGCAGTGGTGGGCACAGCGCAGACACTTGCTAATTTCATGTTGGTTTGGACTAAGGAAGCACTGTGTGTGCTCAAAGGTATTAGCCTAACAAACCACTTCTGGAAAAGAGGAAGGGGATTGCATGTTAGAGTCTGAGCGTGGAGCCTGGAGAGGCTCTCTGGTAGTGTTGGAAGGCACCGGCGATAGCATTTCCCACTCCAGATCTGAGGAGTGCTGTTTAGTATTCCAGCCCTGTGCTCTGTAACCCACAGTTAGCAACGGTGGCTCTAACAATTTAGCATGCCACAGTCCTTGCCTTGCCATGAAGGCAACTTTGCCCTGAACTTGACTTCAGTGATGGGATTCTGTAGCATTGACCTAGAGCTTGTCTGGAATTTGCTAGCCTCAGGTCGGTCTCCCTAGGAATCCTTTCCATAGATCCCTGGTCTTCCTGTTGCGTAAGTACTGCAGCATCGTCCTAGCGTCACATTTCACCACTCTTCATTACAGTGGCACTTCTCCCCCTCTTTTTCCCTACCCTGTCACCACATCAGGGCAGGGACTGCGGCCCTCTCTGCTAGCTGGCATTTCAGATCTGAGTTATTTCTGGCAATGTGTCAGTATCAATAGTGATCTTTCTACAGAGAGGAAATGAATCAGTTAATAGCTGTGCATTTAAAAAACCAGCAGGAGCTGCACAGTGCAAAGCTTTTGGTGAAAAAAAAAATCAATTTTGCTTGGAGAATATATATAAATTAGAGTGGAATTCCCTGGCCTTCGGCACATACACCCATTTCTTAATTCTCTTAGCTGCCCTGTGAAGTAGGTGGTGCTGTCCTCCCAGACTTATAAAGAGGGAAACTGAGGTTCTAACAATTCATTAGTCGCCTCACAGTCACACAGATAGTTAATGGCAGCCAAACCTTGACCCACATGTGTCTGTAATTTTTAAGATATGACATCACCCGTAATTACTGAAACCGTCAATCCACGGGACAGGATACTACTATATAAAGGAAGGCAGTTTTGTGGTGATTCTTGTAAGGTCTTGCTTAAAAACAAAAGTGGGTGAAAGATCTTTTCTGAGTGTTTTCTATCTCCCTAAAGCTGTAAATTAGAGGTGGTCATGGATGTGGTGGCTTTGTCTTTAACACAGGTAGCGTATTTAAGAGCAAGAGCATCCAGCTTCAAGACCATGTTTGATGACATTGCAGTCTGTTCTCCAGATGGCTATGAGGGCTGCTGGTCCCAGATGCAGTGTGCCAGCCCTTGAGGTGCAGCTGTGACATAGAGGGACAGAAGCGCTTATGCCCTCGAAGACCTTGCCAGATGACATCTTACTTAACATTTCTGTCTTGCTCTCAAAAAATACTTTGATCCTCATGTGTTTATAAAGCCGTTGTTTGTGGCATGAATTCATGCCACATTTTCTGTTCTGTCCTACTTGGCCGTCACTCATTTAGCAAACACTCATTGAAGACCTACTGTGTGCCCTGATGTGGTGGCATGCTGTTGGGACAGAAGCAATTAGTGCTTGATCTGTGACCTTGAGTAGCTAGGTTAAAGTAGAAATTACACTGTGGTTTGCTTTACTGGTGACTGGATAGTGACGGATCTGGCAGCAGGAGGCAGGAGTGGAGCTGAGAAAGTCTATCCATGCTCGAACTGACCTAATGGCATCAGCTTCTCTCCCACATGGCTGCCCGGAACCTTATTTCTTATGACACTGTGTGAAGTGCACCTTCGCTTGGGGTGCTGAGTGCAAGCAGCAGAGTAGCAGACCTGTGGCCTCTCGGGCCACCCAGCCTCTGCCTCTGTGCCCGGGCTGGTTGTTCTCTCCATGTCAGCCTGCATCAGCCTGTACATGAGCATCTTGGTAGCTTGGTAGGAAATGACCATCTTCAGAAGGCTAACCCTTGAATAACTTAGAAAAGAGAGCTGTGATTTCTCGGAAAATTAATAACAGAACAGTAAGCACCTATGGCAGCAGCTGAGCCTAGGAGTATTAAATCAAAGCAGCCATTCACCTTAGAAATGGGTTCGATATAGAAATGTTGAGTGTTTAGATTTGGCTTATACTGAAGATTAGGCAGTAGGCTAATAGGGGGACACATAAGTGATGCCCTACAGTTCTACTTGTGTTTGAAACTCTTGGGCTGTCATGTTCTTTACTACATTGGCAGACTGAGAAAATGCCTGCGATATAATAGATATTAATAAATGTCTGTCAACTGATATTAAAAAGGATAGGTGAGCTAGCTCAGAGGACTAAGCATGTGCTTAGCCTGGAGCAGGAACTGGGTTCGATCCCTGGCACCACAAGTGCAGCCCTGTCCCTGGGTGCGCTGGGCCGCCCACCTAGTCCAGACATGGTGGCACACACCTGTAATCCCAGTGCTGGGGAGGCTGAGACAGGAGGATCACTGTGAGTCTGAGGTGCATAGTGAGATCCCATACCAAATACATTAAGAAAAGAGTTCCTTGAAATTAAAATGCTAAAGGTATTTCCCAAATATTACATATTTTTCCTTTTTCACAATTAATTCCCAAGGATTTATATTAGAGCATGAGTTCTTTTAGGTTACTATGCAATTTAATTTAATTTTGTATTTGTTTAAGAGAATTTTACTATTTATTAGCTACTTTTTCCTCTGGGAGATTTATATTGGAGATTGAAAATATCTGTTTATTAGGAGAGTATTGATGATCTAAAATGATGGTCAGCATGATTGGGCTGATTGTAAAAACAAATGTGCAGAATAAAAAATAAGATAAACTGTTTTAATAAAGTGACATCTGTTAATTTACCTACTGTGAATTTTTC
Source organism: Capromys pilorides (assembly GCA_004027915.1). Classification (NCBI taxonomy): domain Eukaryota; kingdom Metazoa; phylum Chordata; class Mammalia; order Rodentia; family Capromyidae; genus Capromys; species Capromys pilorides. The sequence goes on along the minus strand of PVKN010002395.1, from coordinate 28,272 downwards.
CTTGCTGTGTCTCTCTGACTCTGGGAAAATATGCTTCCTGAAAATTTCTCGCTTATCAGAACAAAGTAGTAAGAAGCAATTTTTTTCCAGCCAGATGTGACAGAACACACATCACCATTCAGGAATACGGTTTTTGCAGTAGGTGATAGTGTAATCTGTTTTGCCAGCAGCGGGCTGTACAGTCCTATTAGGGATGAGCAAAAGGAAAAGTATCACCTTAATTTACCTCCAGGCAGTAGAGCAATAACCTGAGGTGCCTAGGGCTGCCTGAGTAAAAATACTTTAATCACGTAGTAAAACCCTTTTAGTCTACTGCCTGCTTCAGATGAGCAGCCTCTCTTAAGTTAATAAAGGAAATTCATCTAGCATACAGTCTGGAATCATGATATGCCATTTTTAATCTTTGTCAACATTAAATCTGTTAAAGGAAGTTAGCAGGTTACAATAAGATCATGCGCGTGCGCATGGGAGCGCGAGCACACACATGTACACACACACACACACATGCATACACACACGCATACACACTCCTAGAGTTCCTAGTATTCATTGCAGAAAAAAATTTGATGATGGCTTCTGGATGAGGTGGATAGCGCACAAGAAAGGGCTGCTCCAAAATGAAAGGGAACGCAGTTTCATCCCCCAACCCTCAGACAGAAGCTGCTTTCTATTGTCATGTTCCATTGGGGCTGAACTCATTATAGTAACCATCAAACTAGAAAGTTTTCAGCTGGGGGTATTGCTCATGTTTGCTTTCTGGCTGTGTGGGGAATGTGATCTTTAATTAGTTTAGGTTGTAAAATATTGCAGAGGATTTCCCAGGCACACTTTGCTTTGTCGCCTAGGTCAGCAACTGCAGTTCTGTTTTAATTGTGGCTGAGCTATTGTCTTAGACTGGTATTCCAAAAGTCCCTTTTACCAATTAATGGTAATATACTACTGGGAAATCATGTTGCCTGGTGGCAGCCTGTAAATAGCAGTGCCCTAATAGACTATCTATTAATAGTAATACAGAATTGGAGTCTTAATGCCATTAAATAGCAGTAGTCATGTGTGAAAGCCTTCCAGTAACTACTTTAAGGATTTCAGCCGTCAGTTGTGCTTGCCGGTGTGCATGTTTTATGTGAGCACACATATTTCTCTCCTGTCTTTCTCTAGTCTTTGTCTTTCTGGGGGCTCCTTTCCAATATGAATTTCTATTTTCTGTCAGCTCTATGATGGATTTGGTTCAGGGAAGCAACATGTGCCAGTCATTGCCTTTGAACCTGTGCTTCAGATCTATAGCATTTTATTTCCTTTCCTGCCTCTTGGCTTATCATCAATTCTAGCAGTGAATTTTGACATGTGCAAATTAATAATCATTCGGTCCAAATGAATACAGTGACCTCTGTGCTGGCATGATGTACTAAAAGGAGAACAATGCAGTGCTTATGAACTTGAGAGGTCTACATTTTAATGAGAGGAACAAAAACGCATGCTTTTGTGGGGGTGGGGTATGGAGAGTATGGTTGTGTATGCGTGCGTGCATGCGTGTGTGTGTGTGTGTGTGTGTGTGTCCTTCCACCTGTCTTTAGTAGACTGTTACCTTAAAATAGCTTAATTGCATGCTTTTTACATTTGTGTGTGATAGAATAACTCTGATGTTGTGAAAGACAGAATTATGAATTGAAGTGGCCTCATCAGTCACTGGACAGAAAGCAAGGGAAGAAGATATTGTGAAAGAAAAAGAAACCTTTCACTATAGGATGTTGGGTGGGAAATGACCTAGGAGTTCACTTGAGAAATATTTTGATGTTTTAGGTGATTATAACCTGGACACGAAGCAAAGCAGACTTTTTGCCTAAGAAGCTAAACGCAACCACAGATGGATGCTTGAATATGATCAGGGTGGCCCCCTTCTGTGGCCTCTGTCTGAAAAGTGGATCTAAGATGAGCTGATGAGAACCAGGTGGAGCACTGAGCTGACAGCCCCTTGGTCTTTTTAGGCTGGGTCCCATTTTCCAGCCAAGCATCGAGACATAGCTAATGGTATTAGTCAGAGAGTATAGAAACTAGACAGTTCCACTGAGGTATTCTTAGATAAATTGGCCAAAAAGTTGACATTAGACTCTTGTGTCTTAGGAAAATACTTGATTACAATATGTATATTTCCTTGTAAATAAAAATAATAGCATTTTTTTAAAAAAATAATGTAGTTGCTAATATTTAGAGAGTACTAATTAATTATGTGCAAGACTTTAAAAAATTTTATATCTTTTCAATATTTATTTATTTATTTACTTGGTACATGGTCTCGCTATGCAGCTTGGACTCATAATGATCCTCCTATCTCAGCCTCCCCAGCACTGGGATTACAGGCCTGTGCCACCATACCTGGTTTCAGTGGGCAGTTCAGTGTCCCCAGGTTTTGGGGTTGACACAGGATGTGGTACTGGGGATTGAACCCAGGTACTTTTGCTTGCCAGGCAGGCACTTAGATCACAGAGCTGTCTCCCCAGGCCAATGTGCAAGACTCTGTGCTAAGCTCTTTACATTGTTAATAACTAGTAATGCTACACATAGTATCGTGATTGGTGGGGTAGGTATGTTATGGTCTCTTACTCTCAAGCCACTTATGAGATGCCATCCCCACTTTGTACAATGAAATCGATGCTATGAGCATGTTTACTTCTGTGAAATCACCAATAAGTAACAAATAAAACTGGACTGTCAGTTGAACTTTCATTGAGCTTCCGGACTGTAGTAGAATCTTCTCTGCATCTATCTGTCTGTCTGTCTGTCTCCCTCGCTCTTGCCCCCACACTCCCTTCCTCTTTAATTCTTTCTCTATCATACACAAATTTTACAGTGTTATTTACCCTATCGCATGTGGCACACTCTGATTTTTTTCTAGTTAATGGATTTTGTTTTAAAAAATAAAGTGATCTGACCTTCTGATTTGATTTCACTTCTTCTTACATGATCATTACTGATTGTATTTTCAAAAACAATAGGTCTTGATTATTTTTCTTCTACAAAAGGTCTATATGTAGTGGATGGACTATGCCTGTCATGTATGGGAAAGGACTTGCTTTTTTTGAGGAGGTGCCGTGGAGTGGTATTATTGTGTGGTGGCAGAGGTTGTGGGGAGGGAGAGCCACATTATATGAATCTCATTAACCAAATGAATTACTGCTGTCATCTGAATTCAAAGAGATACATCGTTCCAAATCAGACTCCTAAGTGACTTGAACATTTCCATCGGAGATTGTGAATTATTGTGTAATGGCGGCTAAATAGTTGTAGTTTTTCATTTTTGAACAGCCATTGCTGTCAGGTCCAGACCAGGCCCCGGACAAGTTGTACCGTGGAAAATACTGTCGGGAGCCGGAAGACCACGGCGGTTCTGAGAAGAAGCCAGTCATCTTGGGAGGTCAGAGCCTGGCATGGATTGAGCCGGCCTAACTTGTTTTGGGGATTTTTTTCTACCTATCTTTTATTGGATGGCTTCCAGCTACTATTCTCTTTATTGGTTTAAGAGTTGGAATCTCTCTGGTCCCCTCTCAGGATTCAAGTTTGATGGCAGAAACAGAAGTAAAGCATTGGCAAGGATTGCTAGTTGTGAACACTGTTACTTCTGTTACTTGGAAGCTTAATATTGTTTCTCCACAGCAAAACCTGAAAGTGGCTGATTAAATCTACCTAATAAAAATAAAGTACTTTTACGACTGATTGCACAGTCCCATGTTAGCCTTGTCTTGGGAGCACTCCTTTAATAGGTTGAGAATAAATCTATTACTTTTTTTTACCTCCCTTTCCTTGCTATAATATATATATATATATATAATGCATAATATATGTATATGTGTATATATATATATATTTATATATATATATGGTCTTTCTACTAAGTTTTACCTCCTGCTGGCGTGTCCCCTGGCAGAGCAGTTCTGCGCATGGCTGTAGTTCAGGAGTGTTTCATTTTATTTAATACACAATTCCTGCATGATAGCATCGGTCAGGAATGTCAAGGACAGAAAATAGACAATGCACCCACTGAAGAGTGGGTCCGCCCTAAGACACATAGTGTAGGGTCACAAGAATAATGAAACCTGGAGACTCACCGTAGGCATGAGCTGCCTGGCTTCACTACTCTCCTGAGCCCGAGACAATGCCACGCATCAACTCCAAAGAGGAAGTGTTTATTTTGGCTTTCAGTTTGCAGAGGGCTCAGCCACAGTTGCTGGCGCCATGGTAGGGTGGCACAGCCGAAGAGCAGGAGCTTGGGGCATGGCTGTGAGAAGCAGAGGCAGGGATCAAGGGAGAAGGGAGGGAGCTAGACCCTGCCAAGACATGTTCCCATGGCGCACTCCTCTGACAAGGCCTGCCTCCCAACATCACTTTTAGCTACAAACTCACCAATGGACTGATGCTGAGAACAGTGTCTTCCTCAGTCCACAGATGGGTATCCCTCACCTGTGATACCCTCAGTTCCCCAAGCCCTACCTATGAGCATAGGGACTTTGGAGGACATCTGAGTATAGACCCTTAACACTGTGCTAAGTCAAGTCTGCCTGCAGTGCTGGGAATGGTTTCACAAAGTAAAAATGTTTCAATCTGTCAAAAAGTGTGTGTGTGGTGTGGCATACAGTTATTCCATATGCAGGGAATGACACAGAGTAACTGAGAAAACATGCAAATAGTTCCAGGGTGTCTGGAGTATGTGGGTGAGTGGAACAGGAGTGGATGAAGGGTTGGAAAGAGCCTGAGCTGGCCCTGGAAGCCTCCAGGATGTTGAGAAGTCTGTCTGCTACCTTCTGAATTCCAGCAGGGCTCTTGGACCCCTCTTGGGGGAGAAGGGCTCAGGCTGGTGCCTCTAATCAGCTGGTGTGTGTGTGTGTGTGTGTGTGTGTGTGTGTGTGTGTGTTGTGAACTTGCTGAGACTTTCTGTCAGAGTCTAGTGAGACCTTACCTGGACTCGTGGCTGTGGGTGACTGTCTCCTTCTCTGATCTCAGCTGGGGGCTCTACAGTAGAGGGAGGACCAGAGGCTGCACTTGGCAGGATCTGCTGGGGGCATCACAGTCCTCCCTGTGCCATTCCTACAGCAAAGGAGGTCATAGGTCTGTACCCTGCGTCTACTGGAGTTGGACTACAGGTATGTTAGAGCTGTACCCACCAGTAGGAGGCTTAGATTTTCTTAGCCGTGCCACCTATAATTTCAGCTAAAGCTTCCTTTTCAGTTAAAACTCCTTCTCCCACTTTTTCCTGAGGCTTAAGTGCATGTGTTTCTTTATTCTCCAACGTGCTGGGTGCATCAAATGGTAGCAGTTCTCTGCAGGGCCCTCGCAGTCCCGAGCCCAAGCTCCGATGGACACAGAAGCATCATTCACTTGCTCAGTGTGTGTTTATTTTTAAGGTACAATGTGCGTTCACTACCTAGCACTCAGTAGCTACTGGGGTCACTACCAGGCAGGACCAGCAGAGTCCTCTCTGTCCTGTGGGAGAGAGCTACTACCTCCCTAATTAAGGCCACTTGTGATGAAGCCCTTTCCTCAGCCTGATAGGATAATAATCTGTGATGATAGACTGGTAGTGAAGAACCTGTGGCCCTCAGGCCACACAAGGCTGTTTGTTGTCACTGAAAGCTGTGCAAGATGTGCCATCACAGCCATAGACTCTGCCTAAGACTTTGTGTAGACAATGGCTCCATACCGATCCCTGCAGCAAAATTTCCCATGCAACCTGTATTTTCAAGTCATTCTGAAATTGTAGGACTGCTCCTCATTCTCCTTTAACATCACATTTCTCACTCTGTTTCTTCCTGTTCCAGCCTATGTAGGAATCTAGAATTTTAAATCTACTGAGCTCTGAAGTGCCAGGTTGTAAAGCGGAGAACTCTGTGACAGTGGCCCCGGGAGCCAAAAAGCCTTCTTTTGTGGACACCTCCCCCTCTGCATCTCAGCTTGTCTCTTTTGTATGGCCCGGGAACTGCCCAACACTTAGCTTAGAGGTTCACACAGTGATGGCTGTCCCCCCCACCCCCGCCCCACTGTATCTCCTATATCTCCTGCGAGCTAACTGTCCTCCAGATACTGGCTGTTTCACCGGGAGCATGAGTACACTTTCTAGACTTACATCAGAATCCTTCACTTGAGCCTTTCACACAATTTTTAAATGCCATACTAATAAGGTCATTGTTGTGTTGGATGCACACAATAATCCAGATGTCATATTATCATTATTTTAAAACTCCTAAAATAGTTATTTTTGATTGTACTCATATAATGTGCTTTGCATTATGGGCAATGCTTAAGTAAGTGTTCTTACCCAGGAAGAAAAATGCACATGAATTTTCACTTCTGCCTTCAGGAAACGTCATCGCAGTTTATTCGTAGATCAAAATAGTTTGTTCTAAAACTATCCTTGACCGGCGTTACTATTTACTCAGCTTATGACCGCTAAGCCCATTTAAGTATAGACATTTTAAGAGAGCATAAATTAAATGCAGTGTGAAAGGCAACTCGGTAACAACAGATCAGTCTTAAGCCAGCCTTCTCCTTCCTTTCCATGGAAGTCAACATCCAAGCTTTTACCAAGCGGTATGCGTCCGCATGCTGAATTCTGTCTTAAGGGCTAACTAAGTGAGGATTCCTTTGTCTCCTTGTCAAAGCCTGGTCTAACAGCCTTGGTATTTATCTGTGTCTTGTCAGTGCTTCTGGTGCTGTCCACACAGCGAGTGGACACATTTCATCTAAATTACAACTAGAAGATGAATACGAGGTGGGGGGTATGTCAAAGGTTAGAGCCATTTAATGAGATGAAATGCGAATGAAAATTGGAAAACAATCCAAGAAATCTATAGAAGATGAGAACTGGCAAAACCCAATTAGAGAATAGCACGGACTTTCTTCCCATCCTGCTGGTCTCTTGGCACTTCTTGTAGTTACTTACTTTGTTATAAATAGGAAAGCGATGAGTTTATTGCTTCCACTGCAAAGAAAGGTAAGTCGATTTTGAGGATTTCCGCTTACTTTTCCTAATCTTTTTAAACATGTTGTCACTATAACCCCATCAACCAAATCTAATTGCCTAAGTATGACATTGTCTATGTGATTTTTATGAGGCTGGTTAAAAAAGGCAGTTTGATATTATAATCTACATGGATAACATAAAATGGAAGTTCTATAGAGCTATTTTCCCATAGTAAGCTTTTATAAATGTTGTTATGAGTTTTTAGTTCAAACTCAGATAAGAGGTTTTAGTGTGTATTTATACATAACCCTAAGCTGAGAGCCCAATCTATCTTCTTTTGTTTGTTCTGTGTTTTCATTTCCATTACCTAGAATACATTTTGCCCAGGGAATAAATTTGTCTGTTTTGTAAAAAGTATCTTCTGTTTCGTATGTGCAGTTAGCTGGGCGACATCAGTGAAAATATGTTCTCTGTAAATATCAGATCAGCTGTGGAAGTCAGAATACATTCACTGGGGAAAACCCCGTGCACAGTGCGCTTTCATTATTTTATAAGGAAGCTACTGAAGGCTGTTATCCTTACGGATAGGAAACATGAGATTTGTGTCGGTGAAGGGGGCTTAGCTTACAGTTTTCTTACTGATATGAGAGAAAGGGAAAAATGACCAACCGTTCTTTTTGCCTTGGTGAAAAAAATTCTCCAAGAAAGAAAATTTCCACCGAATTTCAGGATAAAAGAAAGGGGTTCAAGTCAATTGGACTTATTAAGAGCAGATATCTTGCCATCCTGTCCCACTCAGAAAATAAATGTGTCCTGTGAATCTGTGGTGTGGGAGTACCCAGAAAGTGTCCCCCCAGTCCATGTATTTCAGCTTAGGAAAATTATTTATTTATCTGTTTGTTTGTTTATTTTCATTTATGGATTTGGTACAGTGTCTCACTAGGCAGACTGGACCCGTAGTGGTCCTCCTGTTTTCAGCGACTCCAGCGCTAGGATTACGGCGTGCGTCGCCACCCCTAGACTCTGTCACCGGCTCAGTGCACCAGGGGTACAGGGCCAGCGCTGCATGTAAGACCAGGGGTCGAATCCTGGTCCCTGCAGTTGCCAAGGCAGGCACCTAAGTCCACTGAGCTATCTCAGTAGGCCCAGGGGATTTTTTTTCTGAGTGTACTTCTTAAAAAAGGAAGAGCTTCTCTAAGCAAAACTCAAATTTGTAGTCTGCTTGGAGACCACAGACACCGTAAGTGCTGAGTTATAAAGTTACAGAATTGGTAGTAAATAAATCTAAAAGTTGGATTAGAATGTACCTAATATCTGACAGCATACCCACCTTCATATATGCTTACTTCAAGTGCCAAAGATTATATTCTGCTATTTCATTATAAAACCTTCCCTTTTTCAAACTTAAGAATTTGGCTCCGTGGAATGACTTTTAACTCAATTATAATTACGTCTCAAGCAAAAGTTTTTCTTAGAGCAAAGTTTTCAGCACTATCTCTTTGTCAGCAGGGAGATATTTTGCCTTATGAGTCATGGTTTTTCTGTCATTGAGTTAAATGATTAAAAACAGAAAAATGATTTCAAGTTGATTTATGAGGTTAACTGTTATAGCTCTATTTGGTAAGCTGTGGCTTTTTTTTTTTTTTTTAGTTTTATATTTTTCCTGAATTAATAATACAAATCATGAAGATCAGAAACTGTGACTACCAATATAATTAGTGTATACTTTTCATTGTAAATAATTTCTGGAAAGCAGTATTGATTTCTTTATGTTCATTAAAAATTATTATTATTTTGTTTTGATTTTCTGTATTTAGGACAGGGTCTACAGGGTCTCACCACATAGATCACACTCGTAGTGATCCTCCTGGTTTTAGCCTCCCAAGTGTTGGGATTACAGGCACACACCACCAAGCCCAGTCTCAGTGATATCTCATCGGGCCCCGTGGGGGGGACCTGCATAGCATACGAGGGATCGAACCCCAGTCACTGCACTGTGCGTATGCAGGCACTTTAGTCTGCTGAGCTATCAGGCCAGTCCTGATCAGTTATGCTTGCCTGTATCTTATAACCTAAGTAACTACTTGAAGATAACCATATCCGCTATATTAACCATTATTAATCTCTTATTTCTTTTTCTTTCTTTCTTTCTTTTTTATTTAGTGCAGGGTCTATGGGGGTCTCACTACACAGCTCGGACTCATAGTAATTCTCCTGTTTCCGGCTTTCCATGCTCTGGATTACAGGCCTGTGCCACCACGCCCAGTCTCAATCATGGTCTCAGCGCACCCCTGGGGGTGGGTCCAGCAGAGCAGGCCAGGAATCCAACCTCCGACTCCTGTGTCTGCCAAGCAGGCACTTTAATCCGCTGAGCTATTTGGCTAGCCCTCCTATCTCTTTTTTTTATGAAATTCTGTATCATTGTTTTTTAATTTTTTTCTCTAAAATGAAAAAATACTTGGCAGCAAAAAAATAATAAAGAAAATATTATAGCATATCTATCTCTTGACTCATAACTCACAATCTTATAGGTATAAAGTATTCATCTAAACACTGTTATAATAATGCAAAATATTTTGAAATGATCTAACAAGAAGGGTGTCATTAAATAAATAATAAACATCATTCAAGTGCTTCAACCACTAGTATTTAAGAATGTAGTATGCCAGGCCATTGCTAGAGGGTACACAACAGTGATAAGCACAGAAAATTTGAGCACATGAGTTCATCTTTTTGTTATTGGCCTAGTAAGGACGTGAGCAGCACTGTACAGCCACTGAAAATGAATCATAAAGAAACACAGTTACCAATATGGAAAGATGCTCAGCACGCAATGCTAGGACCCTCTAATCACATAGACATATATAGCGCTGGAATGAAAATGATGCATAACAAATGCGCAAAAGATAGCAGCAGTATATTAGAACATAAATGTGTGGGTTTTTTCAACAAAGGCGGGGTGTCGTCCTTCTTCGTATGCTTTTCACGTGGCACTGAGGATTGCACCCTGGCCTGCATGCATGCTGAACGCATGGCTAGCTCTAAGCTAAAGCCCCCCCCCCCCATGAGTGCAATCTTTCCAAGTTATTTATTTTTCATATTTCTTCTCCAGTGAAGTATTACAAAATATTCAAACACACATGCTGCCCTAACATGAAACGCTGTCACCTTGCATTTCACTATGCCGTTGTCCCAGCAGATGTACTGTGGACTTTGCTTTGCCTTCTGCAAAGACGAAAGATGGCTGTCAGTGGGCCTCAGGACAAGAGGAGGAGGGAACAGAGCAGAACAGGTGTCCTGCGTGGCCCTGGGTCTGTGGAAGCTGCCATAGGAGCACACTCAGCTGGGGCCGTCCGGGGCTGAGCCCTGCACTGATTGCCTGCAGCGTGGACCCGAGGCAGGGCCGTGCTTAAGTGGGCGACAAAATCAGCTGACGCCCTGATGCCTTCATCAAGCCGCGTCGCTGCTGCAGGGGTTGATGCTATTACCATAAATCTATCTGCATTCACGGAAGCAAAAGGGACAATCTGCAACCGGACAAGAATGTGAGAAAATTCTCTTATTAAATAGGATTATACAGAGATAAGCAGTTGAATTTCAGTGCCTATCAATTCTCTTTTATTCATCAGAGCTGCCTAAAATAGATTACAATCTCAGTCTATCCGTACTTTATTCTGTGATCGCAAGATAGAAAAATGTCTGGCTGAATCAAATTTGGACTTTTTTTTTCTAATGCAGCTATTTTGTTGGAATGTTTGTCTTTAAAAAGCCAGTCATGCAGACTTGCCTGGAGTGACCTGCCGTTATCCTTAATGTATTACTCAACATTTATAACGTTCCAAACTTCCAGCCACCATTCTGGGTAAAGAAAAGTGAGACAGGGCTGGCCACGCAGCTCAGCAGCCTAAAGCGCCTGCTTAGGCAGGCACAGGACCCGGGTTCGATGCCCCATGTGCAGCGCCAGCCCCGCCCCTAGGGCACGCTGAGAGGATGATTGAGATTGGGCACAGTGGCGCACACCAGCAATCCCAGCACTTGGGAAGATGAAAATGGGAGAATCACTACAAGTCCCATCTGTGTAGTGAGACTCTGTAGACCGTGTACTACATACAGAAAAGAAAAGAGAAACAAAAATTGCCTTACCAATAGTGAACAGTTGGTGTTTAACTGTTCGATCAATCTTACATGCTTATATCTGGTAATCTGAGCAACTTCATTAAAGATAACAATATGTAATATAACCATTGTTTATTTCTTACCTCGTTTTGATATTCTGTATCATTTTTACTGTTTCTGTGTTGTTTTTGGTTTGTCGTCTCTTTAAAATAAAATTTTAAAAAAATGTAGAGGTGAAAAAAAAAAAAGATGACATGTGACAGGAAAAGCGGAAGAGGCAGCTCCCCAGCCCCGGCTGGCGGTGTGGAGGGCTCCTGGAATCTCCTGGAGACTTGCGGAGAGAGAAGCCCTCGGGCGGGCGGGGTGGAGGGGCAGCCTGGGCATGTGTGCACGGAAAGGAGGTACATTAAAGGCGAGTCAGTCCTCCAGCTGACTGTTCTCAAACCAACCCAACATCTGAGAATCTTCCCAGGAGAAATAAAATTCGATTCAGGACAACACATGGCAGCAATTCGTAGAAATCGGGGCGAATCGTGAACTACTGAAATTCCTCTTGCTGACGAGGCGCTGCTGACCCGCGCCGCGCAGCGCCTTGGCTTGGGATCGCCTTCTTGCTCCTGGTCCTGCACACGCGTGGGTGGATGAGCAGCGCATGCGCCGTGCGGTGGCCGAGCTACGGGGCTCCTGCTTATGTTCCCCATTAGTCCTGACTTCAGCTTTGATAGCTAAGTGGCTCACTTAGAAATTTCCATCTATAGAATGAAAATATACGATAAAGTATATAAAAATATATGCATGTATATGTATAAACAAAAATTATTTGAAGCATTGCGAATATCTAAAAAAAGATTCTCTCCACCTACAGTTTCTTTAGTGACCCTTTTTTTGTTTGCTTTTCTTTTTTTGTTTGTTTGTTTTGGTTCCGGGAATTGAACTCACAACCTTGCCTTTGCCAGGCAGCTGTTGTGCCTCTGAGCACAACCCCAACCCTGACCTGGTTCTTCCCAATTCAGCTCCTCTCAGGTGTACAATATATTTCAGAGTAGAAGGCGGTGTCAATTTTAGGATGCCTGGAGTGACCCTTTTTGATCCTGTGAGGATAGAATCCCCATTCTCCCTTAATTATTATTGTATTTATGCAGAGCAATGGTCCATTACATCATGAGCCTCCTACAGGTCCAGGAATGGATAACAAAAGAAAGAAAACTAATATCTCTGCAATCTTGAAGGAGACCAGCTAACACTGGAGAGGGAAAAGAGATTCCATGTCGATTCACAAAAGTGCCTACTTACAGTTAATATCTTGAATGATTAGAAATGTTTAAAAGATGCTACACACATGTGACAAGGTTCTATTCAGCACATTTATAAAGCATTTACCATCAAGCTGGGCATGTTCTGTTGAGGCTCATTTGTCATTAACTACCATGCGCATCTCAGTAGGGTAATTTTCATCACAGGTAAGTATGTGACCCCATAGTATTTATTAAATCATGGGTTCACAGGTCACTTAGATTGGTTGTGGGTGTTTGGGTGTCATTTTTTGGAGCAAAATATCATTTGAGATTTTGCAGGAGGCATGCAGGGATATGACTAGAAAGCATAGTGAATAACCCAGCACATAGCATGTGTCTGATTGTGAAGATCTCCGTCCGCTCTTCTCATTTATCTCAAGTATTAGAGCCAGCTGAATGAATGCAGTGGACACATATATTTTCTAATACTTAGTTGTGAATATAAAGACCAGTTACAGTTAATATATATTTCATGCTGGAATCAACTAATTCAAATTCAAGCTCTTTACAATTCTTCAAAAACAAGCAAAAATGGGACCGGGGAGATACCTCGGAGGCACAAGTGCCTGTCTGGCAAGTGCAAGGTCATGAGTTCGATTCCCAGTTCCACAAAAAAAAATAAAAAACTGTATGTGTACAGTACTTACACAATCATATATTAAGATGCCCATAGAATTACTTGTTACTGCCTTTGTTAGACAGCAAATAAAGATCATATATGGAAAGCAAAACATCTTTTTTGGATTAATAATTATTAAACTTTTAAAAATGATTAAAGGAATAGTAGGAGTAATGAGTCTATCACTTATTTTAATTTTATCATATTTTATTTATTGATTTATTTTTTGTACCAGGTGTTATGGTTTATGTCTAGTTGTCCCCCCAAAGTCTCATGTAATCATGGGGTGGGGACTTTTAGAGTTTGAGACTTGAGTCATGATCCACTGGGATTATGTGTTTTAGTACTGATGGGACTATGGGTCTGAGTACTGCTGGGATTACTTGACTCTTGATCCACTGGGATTATCAGTCTGAGTACTGCTGGGATTGCTTGACTCTTGATCCACTGGGATTATGTGTTTTAGTACTGATGGGGTTATCAGTCTGAGCACGGCTGGGATTATGGGTGTGGCCTAAGGTGGATAGGCTAAAGCAGAGAGCCTGAATGTAATATAAAGAGAGACAGAGAGACAGACGGTAGCTGTTGCTCTCTGCTGCCCTGGTTGTTCCTTTGCCTCTGTCGTGATTGTTGCTGTTCTGCCACCATGAACTGGATGCTCTTTGCCCTCTTCCACTCAGTCTTGGGCCAGCCGAATATGGACTGAAACTTACAGGAATTGTGAGCTACATAAACCTTTCCTTCCTTCATTTTGAGTGTTGGGTATTTGTCCCAGCAACAAGTAAAAGTAACTAAGACACCAGGCATCAGACTAAGGACCTCACACTTACCAGGCAAGTGCTGTGCTGGGATTAGCTATATCACCTGCCTGACTTTTAAAATTTTAATTATTACTTGTTTGCAAATGTATATCTGAATAACTTTTTAGTGGTGCTTTAATAAATATCAGGACAAAGTTTGAACTGCTCAGTTGGACTCTTCAGTGACTGCTGAAGGAGAGCTGGTGTTTCTGTCTGAGACATGCAGTTGAGTACTCTCTGCTGAACACCACTGTGTGGAACATGCTAGAACTTCCCTGGGAGTGGGTTTATGTTTTTAGTGAGTTGTTAATTAAAACTGACTCATATGGGGCTGGGGAGATAGCTCTGTGGCACGAGTGCCTGCCTGGCAAGTGCAAGGTTGTGTTTGAACCCCGATCCCACACACACACAAAAAAACTGATTCATACCTGCTTAGTGGGTACACATTTGCCAGTGGGTACAGATCATGTGCTACAGATCCTGAGGCAGAGATCAGGGTGAAGAGAAGAATAGGTTGCAACATGGCCCATGAGGAAGGAATTCTGGAACCAGAGGGGAAAAGCCCTGAAAGACACAATTGTACGCTGGCATTTGAAGTTATCCTGAGTGGAAAGTCATTTACAGACTCACTCTGCGTTTTACAGGAACTTAAGCGGAGCTGCAGGTAGAAATAACATCTGAAACTACAGAGACCAAGATGGTGCTTCAGTGTGGAGAAGTCTGCATTAGCTGCTGCTGCAAGTGCACAGGGGCCTGCCACTTGGCTCAGAGTGGGCACCTGCCTGCTCGGAGACGTGGCGGCAGGAGGCTACTTCCATTAAGGGGCTAATCATGCCCAGTCTTCTCTGGCGACCTTTTCAGATCTGCCTAAGCGAGGCTGACGGATTTATCATTGCAGTGAGGTCCTCTGGCTTGTTGCTGATTGAATGCCTTATACACATATTCACTGAGCATCAACCGTGGGCCAAATACTCCCATGGACAGTTCACAGTTGGCCAGATGCTATGCTGTGCCTGTGCCGGCCACACTGTGTTCTCCAGGCAGATGAAAGGAGACATCTTTCCAGGGAGGAATGCTCCAGAGGAACGTTGGTAATGGACCAAAGCCATGCCCCAAAAAATCTATGCTCTGCATGCTTTTAATAGATACAAACAGATTCTCATCAGTTTTGTCTTTATTTTTCATATTTATGTATTAAAATCACATAACAAGATGTAGTAAGAAGTATCATTTTATGATTTCTACAGTCAGTATGTATGTAGAACTGCAATAAGAAAATAGGACAACTGAATAATGTCCCCTCTCCGTCAGAGGAGGAAAGCCTTGAGCATGAAGTCCTATTTGTGTTTGAAATCTATCAGATTAAGAAGGACGAGACAGTGCTGTCTTCGTTGACAACCTGTCTCAAGGGCTGGCAAGATAGCTCAGTGGACTAAGCTGAGCTTAGGCAGGCGTAGAGACCAGGGTTTGATCCCTAGCACCACATGCCATGCCAGGCCCGCCCCCAAGCACACTAAGCTGGCCCCTGAGACCGGGCATGGTGGTGCATATCTGTAATTCCAGTGCTGGGGAGGCTGAAAAGAGGAGGGTCACTATAAGTCTGAACTGCATAGTGAGACCCTATATCAAATACATTAATGAAAAAGTCTCAAATCTGAGAGTCCAACATGGAAGAGCTGGAGATTATAAGTACTGATTGAGTGAAGCTAAATTTTCATTTCCCTATCATCAGAATAGAGATACAAGTCATAACTACATCGCTGTGCAGTTCAGACTGGCCTTGAGTTCACTTTGTAGCCCAAGCTGGTCTTGAACTTGCAGTGATCTTCCTGTCTCAGCCTCCTAAGTGCTGGGATTATAGTTGTGCCCCCATCACACCCGCTTGCTGTATGTTTTGAAACAAGCTCTTGCTGAGTTAAACAATCTGGGGTTAGCTAGTTTTCATTCTGTCTGGTGCCCCACCTTAGCACCATTATAGATACTCAACATCATCAGGGTGATACAATTTTTTTTTTTTTAATGTATTTAGGACAGGGTCTACCACGTCTACCGTGTCTCACTACATAGATCTAACTCATAGTGATTCTCCTGTTTTCAGCCTCCCAAAGCGCTGAGATTACAGGTGCACAGCACCATACCCAGTCTCAGTTACCATCTCAGTGCACCCCGTGGGCGGGGCCAGAATGGCACTCTGAGGATCGAACCCCTGTCACTGCGTTTTGCCCAAGCAGACGCTTTAGTCCAATGAACTATAGGACTATACAGATTAAACATATAGTACCATACAGGCATGGACCATTAGAATGTTTACAATTAAGACAATTAAACCTAAGTCTTTCCTAAGTGAGGAAATGGAGAAACTGCAACTTTTTGTGTTACTGCAAATAGAAATATAAAATGGTGAAAATGCACATCTACTAGGTAATGCCATAATTTTTTCCCTAAATTAGTAAGCAAAATCAATGAAAGGGGTAGATGTGCAAGGTCCTGAGTTCAATCCCCAGTACTAAAGGAAAAAAAAAAAGATCCATGAATGTATGCTGCTGCACAAAGCTGTATGTGAATGTCCTTAGCAACTTTGTCTGTAATATCACTCTCAACTGGGAGCTACTGAAATGTCCATTCGATCAGTGGCTAAAAATCATTGTGGAAGTTTGATCCCTGGTACTGCAATTAATCAATCAATAAAATGAAATAAAATAAAAGCCATTGTGGCAGAATCCTACAATGGACTACCACCAGTGAAAAGGAATAGTCCATTGTTACACACACACACACACACACACACAATTGTTGAAATTCACAACAATTATCCTTACTGAAAAATGTCAGAAAATCTATTACACACTGTATGATTCAACCTCTATACAGTTTTAAAGATGCATAGTAAGCTGTAGTGATACAAAGCTCGTCTGGGGTTTCCTGGGGATAGGAAATGTTGGAACCCCTTGAATTAAGCATGAGGAAAAGGATGTCTTTTAAGATGATAGATACGTTGCCTTTGGTATAGTGATTGTTACCTGATTACCAAAACTTATCGATATTATAATTTATATATTTAAAGTTTACTATATATTAGATGCTTACAATAAAAAATAAAAACACTAATGAAGAATGCTTGGTGGTGATCATATAGCCAAAGATTCATGACATTTAGTTTTCTCCATCTCTGATCATCTTCGGAAGGGGGAGTTAGCTTGATAAAATGGTTATATGGATTTGCACTTACAGCTTTGAGGGCAAGATTCACCGTTGGGTAATACAAAGAGGTAAGGATGTGACAGAGGACATTGTTGTTAAACGGTTAACATGGAGATTTGGGCAGATCTCATCATAATTAGCATACATGAGTTTTTCTTTTCAATTTGGCTTCAAATTTTTGGATCACAAAATTGATACCTGAACATCTTGTTCTAAGAGTCTCACTGTACATTATTTTTCACTGAGCAAATACAGTCATATTAACATTTTATTTTCATGAGTGCTAACTCTAATTTTTAATCTATATGTCTGATCCTTCATTGAAAAACAGAGTAAAAACTTACACATACATTTTAATTTGTGTTAATGAAAAGTTTTTCATGCAAGAATTTCTCAAAAGCATTTCACAGCCAAAGCCTGTAACATTGCATCACAATTGAAAGGAAAGGGGCCCCGGTGACTTTCTAGTTCCCAAATCAGTGCTATGCCAGGTCTGTGTAGCTTCTGTCACAGTGACCAACAGGGCCGACCCACCTGCTTTGATTTTGCTGTTTGCTAGATTAGGTTCTCCTTTCACTGGCCTTGCTTTGCTATTCTCTTAAAATGCCAAAGGCTTTCCTGAAAAGTGGTGTCATTGGCAACTCACAATGACAGTGTCACCATGCTACACAAACAAAGGAGAAACATCACAAATCACAGCCCACCCCAAGTTCTGGTTTCTCAGGAGTGTCCTTTGATTGGGGGGTGTGTTACTGTTTTCAAAGCTTGGGGCAATGTATTGGATACTTAGTGGTGCAGAATGTGCTCAGCCACTAGTGTGCTGCTAGCATCCTGCCAAACTCTTGCCACACTTGTAATGACCACTGTAGCACTGAGAGTTGGGTGGAAAAATGAGATGCTTGAGCTGAACACCTGGAAACTGTGACTAAAGAAGTAGTAAGTAATGGATCCTGTGTTTGAGACTGAAGCCTGCTAGGGTGACAAGCCTAGGTTTTACAATTAGCCATGGAACCTTAGCTAGATTACCAGCTCGAAGCCATCATCTCTAAGATGGAATTAGAAAATGCATCTTAAAGGGCAGTTGTGTTGCAAGTCTCATAGTGTATTTTAGGTCCTCAGCAAAATGCTGATTCTCAGGCCAGGGAGGTATCTCAGCAGTCTAAGTGCCTGCCTGGCAAGCACACAGACCCAAATTTGATCTGGCCCCTGCCCCACAAATCCTGTGCAGGCCACCAAAACCAGGTGTGGTGGTGCATGTCTGTAATCCCAGAACTTGGAAGGCTGAAACAGGAAGGTCCCTCTGAGTCTGAGCTGCATAGTGAAACCATTTATCAAACACATAAATTAAAAAGAAAGAGGAAGGAAGGAAGGAAGGAAAAAAGAAAGGCAGAAAGAAAGAAAGAAAGAAAGAAAGAAAGAAAGAAAGAAAGAGGGGGGAAGAAGAGAGAAAGAGAGAGAAAGAAAGAAAGAAAGGAAAAAAGAAAGAAAGAAAAGAAAAGAAGGCTGATTCTTTCCCCCTGTCCTCATCAGGTCCTAAATTCTTTCTCTTTCCCAGTATGTGAGTCTAGTGCACATGAAACCAAGCGGTCCTTGCTGTTGAGTATGAGGTGTCTCCTGAGCAGCGAGCTTTTCTTTAGAGCCCCGTCTTCCCAGCTGGACTGCACCACTCCCCATGGCAGAGACGTTCCCATTTACCTGTTTTTCTCCAGTGTCCAGCAAAGGGCTGTGCAGAGGCTGTGAGCTGAATGGCCAGGTCCCGCCAAGAGGAGCATCGGGGCATCTGGAGAGCAATTTTTTTATTTTTATTTTATTTTATTTTATTTTTTTTTTGCCCTGTGTACTTCATTCCAGCCTGAACCTCCCTATACTTTGTCTCTAAAGTCCAGAAACTGCCTGATTTCCTGTCTCTTGCACACTCTGATTGGCAGAGGTCTGGTGTCCGTGGACTGCGTTACAGTCCGTGGTATGACTTGGGTTACACCACGTGCCCTCCGTAGCTGTGTGTGCTGTACTTAGCGTGCCAAGTCAGGTCTGTAGGCATGCACGCCTGCTGGGTCATAGAGGCGCGTGGGCTCTCTGCTCTGCTCTGACTCAGCTTATGCGGCTACTATCCATTCAACCAATGGAGCCACATTCCGTGTCTCTAACTTTTTTTTTTTTTTTTTTTTTTTACCTTTTTTTTCTTTCCAATTCTATTATCTGGTGTGTGCTTCTCTACTGTCATATGAGCTTTACTCTGACTTCTTGGTGTCACCCGTGACTTTAAAGGAGCCTTTTGTGTTTTATTTATTGCCATTGAGACTGTCTAAGATTGTCTTGTCTCAGTATATTTCATGGTGCAGGATTCTTTGGTTAATAACTTTGAAATTAAATCTTAAACATCAGTTTGGCTATCTTCCTTTGAAGGTTTTAGCTGTTTTGAGTTTTAGGCAACTTTGAGTATTCCAGTGTGGAGAATGCCCTCTGGACAGAAATTTTCCTTCCATGCGAGTTGTTAATCTTAGCAATTTGCCTGCTCTGTTGGCCAAGTTGTGTGCTAAATTTATGTAAAAGTACAATAGGAATACAGAAGACTAGGACGCTTTTCACTGAAGACTTTTATACTATAAGAGTTCACATGAATTTCACGCCTCGCTAAGTGTCCTGACTGCTTTTAAAGATTTTATAAGCTGAACCCAGCATTTTCCATCCTGATGGACATTGCTTATGAGTGTATCTCTGGGGTAAGTTTTTGCAGCCTGGTGATTTGTATGAAGGCTGAAAGAGAGACAGAAACATTATTTTCTTTTGATTCTTCAGGCAGGCACCTGATTGGTGACACTATGAAACAGAAAACAGGTGAGGGAGCAGGTGGGGCACTTTGCATACCTCTCCATGAGTATTTGTGAGTGTCCATCCAGGTCCATCAGGCTTTATCCAGGACTTTCCATACAGCTGTTTGTAGCAGAGAGCTTGCGCAGAAAGAATAACTGTGGTATTTGGAATACAGGGAAATGCCAGCTAGAAAGGCTTATATCCTTGTAAGCAAAACATTTTCCATTGTAACAGTTAAAAGAATGTTTAAAAGACCTTTTCCATTTTTGTGAATAAATGAATAAATTAATGTGCCCTGGAAAAGTTTTGTGTGTAGGTGTGTGCGTGTGTGTGTGTGTTTGTGCGCGCGTGTGTGTGTAGGATCTCACTACTCAGCTTGAACCCATAGTGATCCTCCTGTTTTCAGCCTCCCCAGTGCTGGGACTATGGGCACACGCCACCATGCCCAGACTCAGTCACCACCTTAGCTTGCCAGGGGGCGGTGCCAGTGTGCTCTCGACAAGCTTTTTGTTGTTTAGGAAATCAAATTGGCATTGGGTCACATGGAGACAGTGAATGCTGTGCACTGGTTCCCACGCTCCGCGGGAAATGTTGTGATCACTGACTATTGGTCCCACCCCCATCCCATTTCTCTACCTGCTCTCTTCTTTCAAGTATACACGTGTGTCTGTGTGTGTGCGCACGCGTGCATGTGTGCTAATGTGTGTATGTATATGTGATTCATTTGGCTTCAAAATTCGGATGAGGGATTTGTGAGCAAACTACTGTAGTTCTGAGAAAGAACCATTTTCTTAGCAAAGAGAAGCATATTAATTTCCTTTCATATATGCCTTTTTGCCGCATATGACAAGACGGTTTAGTGCAGCCCTCTGGAATTTGGGATGACTGACTTAATGTCTTGTACCCCGCTATAGCTGTCATGCTGTCTCCCTTCTCTTGTAGGGGTCATCACTGCTGCAGACATTCTTGACCGGGAAACAACAGGGTCCTACTGGCTGACAGTGTATGCCACAGACAGGGGCGTTGTTCCTCTTTATTCCACCATTGAGGTCTACATTGAAATTGAAGATGTGAATGACAACGCCCCCCTGACCTCAGAACCAATTTATTATCCTGTTGTCATGGAAAATTCACCCAAGGATGTATCTGTCATTCAGATCCAAGCTGAAGACCCTGACTCCAGCTCCAATGAAAAACTGACCTACAGGATTACAAGTGGGAATCCACAGAACTTTTTTGCCATCAATACCAAAACAGGTAAGGGAAATTCTTTTATTTATTTATTTGCTTGTTTATTTGTTTATTTATTTATTTAAAGAAAGCTAGTCCAGCTTTAAATTTTAAGTTCATCGGCCTGACCTTTGCTCTACCAATTTGTTTAATTGTGTAGAGAGCAGTGTCAACCTTCTGGGGAGTGTTTCTCCTATCTGTTTGATGTGTTTTAATTTCACTTAGCATGGATGTGAAGTGCTCTAATAGAAATCAGAAGCTGTCACAAAAAACCTACAGGTACATTACTCATAATAATAAAATGTGCTTCCCGGGCCATTCTGACAGCTGATGTCCCCTCAGCTCATTCTTGGGAGAGTAGATTGACCATGCTGAGTTCTTTGGGTACACTGGCTTTCTCTGGTCTCCCTGCCTTGTCCACACCTCCCTTTGTTGTAAATGATCTCATTAAAGACTTATCCATAAACTTCAGGTATTTTTTACTTCCTATACTGTTAATGAAATGTCAATGTTCAAAATAAATTCTGGTGTTTTAATCTTTACATAAAATATGCAAAATTTCAGCTTTCTGACCTTTTCCTCACAATATTGCTAAAGATTACTACAGAAACTTAATTAATTGTCCCAAGAATCAGAAGGAGGTACAGAGTTTGGCTGAATGTATTCTAAGTGAAGGGCCTGTCCTGGAAAGGGTCTTTGCAGAGTGGACGTAGCATTCCTCTGCTTTCTTTTGATTTGCCATATTAGATCTGAAAATAGTAAAACATTTGTTGAAAGTTTGGTGGATGGGATTTTCACTCATTGAAATTTAGGCTGATATTAGTATTTTCACAATGAAAAAGCAAGCTGATACTAACCAAGGGCTCAATTGATTATTGTTGGTAGGGACATCAGCTTTGCTGGTGACGTACTGCTAGAGTTGATAGCGCCTTCTCCTGCCTTTATTTTTTAATATACAAACATGCAGCTGACCTCAAACACTCTATAAATGTCAGTTCTCTTGGCATAATTTGAAGAGAATGCCAGAATTTTGGAAACCTGATTTTCTCTAATCACAGGAGTGTCAGTCATTCTGTTGAGCAGACTGCTGCATCCCTGTTGTGCTGACTCAGGATTTGGCTTAGGTTTCATGACAAAGCCAGGTGGTCATCTGCTGGCAGGGTCTGAGGTCCCAGAGAGGATGAGCCCTGGCCCAGCTTGCCCGGGCTGCCAGGCTCAGTGTGGGAAAGCCGCCCTGGCACCCCGAGGGGAACCCCTCACTCCTGTTTCTAGGATGCTCGTTCTGACTCATTCTTCTGCTATGCAAGGAGCTCTGTGGAGCGTGGAGTTTGAACAATGAATTGAAACATTTTGCAAGTGGAAGCATAAAGGTAGAGGGAAGAAAGAGAGAGAGAGAGAAAGGAATGAGATTAAAGATGTTTAAAGTGCAAGTAAAGAACTTGGGGGCACAGATGTCCTTGTAGCCCACAGCCCAGTGGAGTCTAAAACACTGGGTCAGCCTCTGCCTGTCATTCATCTTGTTCCTTGAGTCATTAATCCTGGGCTCTGCCCTCAAAATCCTCTTTTTAATTTAAAAGAAACTGCAAAAGAGTCATCTCCATTATTCAATTCCTGAGCTTAGGACTAAAAACTTAAAACTAAAAACACACCAAAAAGAATTGCTCTTAAAGGTAAGAATTTGGGTTGGATGTGAAGAATCAGATCATACAATGTGTACTGAGAAGATGTACATTGTCATAACTGAAGCTATCTGAAGTCTACTTTTGAATGTGAAATTTCAGAAACCCCTGTGTCATCACCACGGTTTGGCATATATCGTGCAGTAAGGAGCCTTGATCATATTTGCAATTCCTCCATTATTGCAGTAGATTCTTAAAGAGCGTTTCTCAAAATGCCAGGAGTGGCATTTTGTTGTATTTGTATAATATTCTAAAAGATATATACAGTACACTTTGGAGTTCTCAAATACATCGTCAAAAAACACTGTTTTTTATCCAGCTGGTCAGTTACTAAGTGTTATACTTATTGATTTTCTAATAAGATCTAAGAAACAAGTTATAAACTGAAGATGTGACCCACTTTGCCAGGAACCCATAATAGTATGAAATTAATGGAATAATGAAACACTTGCAATATAGTGAAGCAGTGCAGTAATTGTAGGAGGGGAGCTTTGCTCTGCATGGGGCTGGAGATGGTGATGTCCAGGAAGAATTGCATGAGAGAGGTGGCTTTCAGGGTTAGAGGCCCTGGGTACTGGGCTGGGGGTGCAGCTCAGCTGTGCAGTGCCTGCCCAGCAATTGCAAGGCCCTGCTCAGTGCCTAGTAGCAAAAATGAAAACAAGGAAAAGATGAAAGAAATCCTACACTGCAGTGTACTCCCTGCCTAGGAAACACCGCACACCACAAGAGGGCAAACAGACTGAACTGCACAGTCCTGGCTACAGCAGCTTGGTAACCTTGGCCAAGCTACCGAGCCTCAGAAATTTGGTGTTTACTTAGGAAAGACTGGTGCAAGGGCGTCAGGAGTCCTTGGGTGAAATACTAATGTAGTGCCTGGCATGGCAAAATCCCAAATATTAATACTCTATTCCGTTTGCTTCATCCTAATTACAGCATGCCATGTGATCTCTATGGCCCTCAGTCTCTTATTGGAAAGTGGGAATGACCTTGCTTACTCCGTAGGGGTTGCTCTTGAAACGGAATGTCATGATACGTGCTAAATCCCTTGGTGAGCTACAGAGTTCTAAAAGAATCACGTATGAAAGTCTTTTCCTTCCCTTTCCTTTTACCCTTGGAAGCCTAGGGATTCATTCTGGGGCCTTTGGTGTACAAGCTGTATGCTCTACCACGGAGCTCCCTGCCAAGTCTCTGTGAGCACAGAACTGCCAGCCTGGTGAAGTTCTTGCTCACCACTGTTCCTCCAAGAATCGTGGTATCTGCAGAGCTCAATGACCTCTCCAATAGTATCTTTAATTTCCAGCATTTCATGGTATCACTGAAAAGTTATTTATGTCAAAGAATTATAATAACATCACACTTTTCAGTGATAAAGCAAGAGATATAGTTGATTAGTGTATTTAAGAAAGATTTATGCTTAGATTTCTTTTCAACTGGATAGTGACTCCAGAAAACTGACCTTTTATTTCTTTCTCTATGGTAGAGCTGCAATTTATAAAGCTTTGTTTTGTTTTGGCAGTGTAGTACATAATAAATAAAGATTAAAATGATTAATGTGAGCCCAAATTATGTCAATACTTTTGGTCTACAGCTTATAGCAGATAAAAAATGTATCCAAACCAAAATGAAGAGATTTCTCTATTGCACACTCTGGTCTCTACCCAAACAATTGCTTGGATTTTTTTTTTTCCAGACCCAGAATCATGTAGAAAAAGGAGTCTGTACTTTCTTCAGTAATTCTTGTGACTTAAGAAAAATAAAAGCTCTAATGTTGTAAGATCCTTTCTGTCCTTTACAAAGATCTCTTAATTAATTCTGGGCTAAGCAGTTGAGTTCACTCAAATGCAGACCCCTTGCTGCTGTGTGCTTCAGGAGTTCTGTCCACTCATTTTGAAGAGAAGAGACTAGTGGGCTGGCATTCAAGTCTCTTTGGGCCAATGGGAACTTTGCTTTTTTCTAGCACATGTAAAGTCATGTAAGCTGGCCACTCATTGGCCATGCAGACCCAGGGGAACAGAGACAGAAGGTGCAAAATGTTTACTGTAGTCATATTGACAGTAGGGAAACTGCTTAGCACAAAACCAGCGTGCTGGTGTTCAGTAGCGACCACTGGAGAGCTTGGCTATTGTTGTTGTCTTTCTGTAAATTGCAAGCAAATTGCTTGAGAACTCCACTGGCTGTCTTCTGTGAAAGGCAGGCAGTTGCATTTGGCCCCCACTTCTTGGTACACGGTGTCATGAATGTCCCGTGTAATGCTGTTCATCAAGGTGTTGGCACGGAGGAGGAGACACAAAGAAGTGAATTTCTACATTAGGAAATGTAGTCTCACGGGAAGATGGCCCATTGTGCATTTAATATATTAATGGGACAACTGTAAGTTGCATAAAAAGAAATCCTCTAAATCTGTAGGCTGTGGGCTGTGAAAGGGTGACATAGAGAGGGCTGTGCAGCGGGAAGAGCTTCACAGACTGGATGTGAGGCCTACCAACTAGGGCGATCTGCAGAGTGCGAAACCAGATGACACCCAGGAAGCCAAGACCAAGTGAGGCAACAATGAAAGCCCCTTGGTTGCTGTTGGAAGGGTTGGAGAGGTTGGATATCAACAGAAAAGAAATGTGAAGAGTCACGCATGTCCGGGATGTCCTAAGATAATGAGAAGGACCAAACACGTGCATTATTTTCCTTTGGAGGTTTTTGATAATCAGGTTTTAGAGAATCTTGTTTTGTTTTATTTTTGCTTCTTCCTGAGTGGCTTACTTGAAAGAGTTATGTTGGAGAGAAAGGCATGCAGAAGAAAATTCCCTTATTCTTTTTTTTTTCCTCCCTTAAATGTAGTCTAGGATTAGCATATGCTATGCTGAACATCTGTGTCTAAAACGGTTCTTGCTTAATCTAGATCTTCTGAGGATCCTTATCAGGGCGTAAACTTCCTAAATTCCTCTCTGTAGTTGCTGTCTCTCTCGCTCTGGCTCTCGCTCTGTTCCCTGGCAGCACCACCTGTGCTTTAGTGATAGCAGAGCTCAGCTTCTGTTGCTTCCCATGAGCACCTTGGAATAACCCTGAGTCAAGTGCGCTTGTGTGGATGTGGATTCGCTGCCTGGACCCCACCTGCACCCCCAGGTCATTGGAAAGGAAGAAATCTTCAAGGGTGTCTGCTGCAGGAGCACCTCTCTAGCCTCCCCTCAATTAGGTATATCCATTGTTTTGTTTGTTTGTTTTGTTTTTGTCGGGACGAGGGTATCCATTGTTTTGGGTGTAGACATTACTTGTACTAAAACAGAAAGGCATAGCTTATTAAATATTGTGTCCAAAGAACAGCACCTGTCCCTTTGGTCTGAGTTGTGTGGCATAGGTAAGTGTTCATGTTAGTGAGGGGTACAGCACGTGTCCTAGCTACGCTTTAGCCTGATAATCACCGTGAGGGTTTGGTGGAGCACAGATCTCCACATCGGAGCCTGGAAATTTGCATTTGGAATGGGCTCTCCAGTGACTCGACAGCTGCCACTGTGGAGCCAGAGAGCAGGGCCTGGAGTTCAGTTACCTAAGGAGAATCCAGGAGGTGCCCTGGTAGATGTCCCCAGCACTCACCCAAGTATTTTGAGAACTGACTGAATTCGAAGTGTATTCTTGACCTACTTTCCAAATCACTTTAATTTATTCCATGTTTCCTGCTTATGTTTCATATTTTATACAATAGAGAAAAAAATAAAAACCTGTCTCAAGTCGCCATGAGTAAAACATCATATAGATTCCTAAAATTAGTGGCTAATAAAAAAAAAAAAAATCAGGTTGTAAGTTTGGACATACTTGTATTATTTTCAAATGTAGAGAATGAAGCATAATTTTTACTAGGTATAGTTCGGTCTGCCTTCAGTGAATAAGCAACACTATTCACCTTTCACATATCATCATTTATAAAATAGTTCATAAGAGTCCAAAATGATTCCCTCTAGTGAGGAGGCTAAGCCCTTTGTTTACACACAGCTCTGTTTCTTAGTAATCTGCTTACAGAGCCATCCTTTCCAGGAAATGAGAAAGAAAACCTTGCTTTCTGGATCTACAGAGATTTCAAAGAAATAATGGTGATGGACAAGAATGTGAACAATAGCTTTTTTCCATTCTGAGAGAACATTGTAGACATCTTTTGTTATGGTCGCCTGTTTTTCATTCCTTCCTGACACCGGGCGCTTCCTCATGGAAAGCTCAGTTCTCAGTGGTAAAAATGGCTGCTGGGGATGAGTTGATATTCCTAAGTTGCGGGCACCAAGCAGATAATGGAGCGAATGAGTACCTAGGAAACTGTAAATCACTCTGGCTCCGCCTTTCAGCCATGAAAGGAGGCCTTGTCCTATAGAACATTAAATTGTGTTCATTTAATCCAACAAGTCCAGTAGAACAAATGGAGCTCATGCAGATTTATCACATAAGGTTATTTAAATTCAGCAGTGACCTTTACATCCATCCACGTGGGTGTGCTGTAAATGTGCAAGGACGGGGGAGCTTATCTGCACTGACCTTCTGTCCTGGGAGCAGCCTGTGTGTTTCCTCATGAGATCCACTCACAAGTGGGCTGGGGGATGGGGATGGGGCTCTTTAGGGTCCAGAGGGCTTGGCCGTGGCAAGCCATCCAGCCAGGGAGGTGCGTTCTGTCTTGGAGCGGGCTCTGGCTCTACCTTTCTGTGGTTTGGTTCTATTTGGACCTTGTCGGTAATGCAATTACTCATTTCAGAGCTCTTCAGCACTGAGGTCATACATGCTTCTGTCAGCTAATTTCTCTTTTTTGTGTCTTATGAATTTTAAGGTGTTTCTTAGTATCCCTGGCCTCTATGGTGCCAGAGGCAAACTTGTACCTACTTGTCACAAAGAAAATATCTCCAGACATTATTAAGCATTCCCTAAGGAAAGGAGATGGCCCCATCTTAATGTGGAATATTTTATAAGACCTTATTTTTTATAGGGTCTCTCGATGCAGCTCAGACTCACAGTGATCCTCCTGTTTCCAGCATCCCAGTGCTGGGATTACAGGCATGCGCCACCTCGCTCAGAATTGGTCACCAGCTCAGGGCACCCAGGGGCAGGGCAGGTGCAGCATGTGGCACTACAGGGATTGAACCCAGGTCCCTGGGTTTGCCTAAGCAGGCACTTAGTCAGCTGAGCTCTCTCGCCATCCCCAGTACCCTATTCTGTATGACCTCTTACACAGTATCCTACGAAACAAATACCTGCCTTCGAGGCAAGATGGTATTGATATTTATGAATGTGTATCTAATATACGTATCCATATTATTAATAATAAAATAAGACATAATAAAATGAAGAAATGTGAAGCTACATCTCACTCCCTCTAACTCCAGGCATCTTATATTTTAAGGATCTTGTGAAGAATTGGAATCAAATGCAATAGAGAAAAAGAGAATGAGCAGTAAGAATGCTTCAAACATGATGTGTATGAAGCTATCTTTTTCTCAATTCTTAGTATTTGAAGAGGATTTGGCTGGCAACAGAATTCTCGCTGGAGTCCGTTTGGAGCAGCTTTTTGCCAGAAAACAGCATGAAGAGATTATTTTGA
>PVKN010002394.1:0-42847 GCA_004027915.1 Capromys pilorides | reverse complement strand
CTTTCTTCTGATACCTAATCCCATCCTCCCACTAGAAATACTGTCAATATTTTAGTTGGGATCCTTATACAGGAAGAGTTACTTTAATTTAAGCATCATAAAAATTTATGAATTCTTAGTAGAGAAAATTTCAGCTGTGACAGAAAGATAAAACCTCCAGATATAGAAAATAAATTGATGCTGAAAGATCTAAGCTTTCTGGCTGTAGGGGCTGAACTCTACAAGAGGTTGGGAATTCTCTGAAGTGTGCTTTTCCCTAAAATGATAAGGAGGAAGAGGAGGGAAAAAAATGCAGAAAAAGTACAATTTTTGTAATCGCCTTTTTATTTGTTTAGTGACAAAGGAAATCGAACCCCCAGGCACCTCATCACTGAGCTACATCTCAGGCATATTACTATATGTCAAATTTTGAAACAGGGTACTGCTTAATTACCCAGGCTGGGCTCAAACTTGGAATCCTCCATCACCTGCCTCCCTAGTGCTGGAATTACAAGACATGTACCACCCCATCTAGCAGAAAAAGTAGATAAGGACCTTAAAGTGCTGCTGTTACTACTACTATTACTTCTAGTGCTTTTTTATTTTTTAAATGAAGTGGAAAGAGTAGAAAAAATGGCCCTTAACACAAATAAAGAGACATGATAAAAATACATGTTTACACACTTTTATACAATTCCATGTCACTCATAAGTAATCACACACAAACGCCAATTCACAAAGAGTCAAAATTTCAAAAATAAATATATTCACAGTCACAAAGACACAGATATTATTGTAAAGCCCTCAGCACAGTGTTTGGGCTTTAGCAAAGATTTACTCATGAAAGCCATTTGTATTAGCACAACACAGTCCTTCTAGAACATAGATTTTTAAAAACTTATGGAAATACATAAACTTAGAAAAATTACATCTTTATTTTCACCAATCTCCAAATGAAATTTGTATTATCTTCAATTAAAATGCAAAGAACAAATCACAACAATATTAGCCATATCTAAAACTTCTTTAGAAATCACGTGTTTTATGGCACATTACTATTCATTTATTATTTATTTATTTGGTACAGAGTCTACAGGGTCTGTAGGTTCTCACTACTTACATCAGATTCATAGTGATTCTCCTGGTTTCAGGCTCCCAAGTGCTGGGATTACAGGCACATGCACCACCATGCACAGTCTCAATCCTTGTCTCAGCATACTCCAGAGGCAGGGTCTGCACAGCACGCTGGGATAAAACTCTGGCTCTGGTGCTCTGCCTAAGCAAGTGCTTTAGTCTGATGAGTTATCTGGCCAGCCCTGGCACATTACTATTATTGTATGTATCTTTAAATATATTTATACTCATTAGTTTGAAGTTACCATTATTATGGTAATTCAAAACTGTACCTAGGTTTTAGTATTTTTACCAAAATAAGCACTAATGTAACTATACTACAGTCTTTAATGTTTTGATAGGTGCGCTTAAGAAAATCATTAAGAAATTTCTTAGTTCAGTGGAGTAAGAGCTTGCTTAGGTAAACACAGGGGCCAGGGTTCAACTACTGGCACCACATGCCATGCTGGCCCTGCCTCCAGGCATGCTGAGCTGGCAATGGGAGTCCGGGCATGGGGCAATCCCAGCACTAGGGAGGCTGAAAACAGGAGGATTGCTATGAGTCTGAGCTGCATAGAGACATCCTGCACACAAAAAAAAGAAACAAATTTCTGAGAAAGGATCCATAAATTTCTTCTTACGGAGAAAAGGGTCAGCAGCACGGAAAAGCCTTATAGCCCCGATCTAGATTTTATATCCCTACCAACTTTAGCAGTCTACAAATTTGTGATGAACACTTATGAAAACTTTCAGGAAAGATAGTCTGATTTCCCCAGAGAAGAAAGGTTAACAATATTGAATAACAATGATAAAGAAATAAATTTGGCTGAATATCAGTTTTGTGTATCTTGATTTGAGCTCTTTGTTCTCCAGACCTTGTACCTCAGTTTCCTTATGTCTTTAATGAGGATGATAGTAATATCTAACTCAGAGTGTTGTTGCTATCATTAAATTGTATGATGTAATATAGAGCACCTAGCACATAAGAAGGTCTTAAAAACCTCACCTCTTATACTGGAGTTACTAATCTCCTCTATGACCCTCTACTGTACAAAAAAAAAAGTCTTTAAACATATTAATCGGTGGTAACCCACTTGGGACTTCCCCTGTCTCTCAGAAGCTATGCCTTATTCCAATTCCTATTCCTCATTTTTCCCCAAAAATTTTCCTACTCTTAACCTCCATTGTTCCTTAGAATTCATTCTTCAACTTCAGGGAACACTAGCTCAGCATAGTGGACATCTAGCAGGTCGGGAATTACATTTATTTTTCCTATATGATTTGAAGGTTCTATATCACCTTGGAGTTCCACCAGGGTAGTTGGAAAGAGATGAGAAAGTCAATATCAGATTCTCTTGCTCTTTTGGAATGTATTCTTAAGCACTGCAAATTGTTTGACTTTAAATATACTGAAAAAGAACTGTGTAATATTTTTCTGCACGCATGCATGACCTGCCTGCCCCCTAGAGGCAAAATGAGAAGTAGAGGGAAATACTGATTATGATACTATTTCACAACTACAATTGTGCCATACGAGAGAAAATGATCAAAATTACCTTGCGTTCAGACTTTCTTTGCATTAATAGATAATCCTCAATTGTGTTCAAAATGTAAATGTAAGCCACAGGAAAATTAGACACCTCCTGCCCCTTAGATACAATAGGATACATGCACTCTCAGAGCCTGAGGCTCCCTTCTCTTGCCTTTTGGATCCTGAAGACAATGTTTCCAAAGCAACTTTAATCAAAGTCTCATATACTATTACTGAACCTGAGAATTAGGCTTCCAAGGCAACCTTGATCAAAGCTTCATTCACTATTACTGAGAATGAGGTTTCCCCTATTTGCCCTTCAGATCCTAAGAGTAAGATTCTAGACAAATCATAATAGAAGACTCTTCTAGACTATATTTATCTTCACCTGATTTTGTTCAAGCTCCTCAAGGACAGTATCCTTTATAGAAGTAAAAGGGAAATACGACACTACCATGTCCACGTGTCCTTTTCTCTCAGTAATCTCAAACCTATCAAACAAGATCTGGGAAAGTTTTCCACCGACCCTAATAAATATTCTGAAGTATTTAGAGGACTCACTCAACTCTAAGAATTAGACTGGAAAGAAGTAATGCTACTCTTAACTCAAACCTTGACTTCTAATGAGACAAGTAGCATTACAAACTGCTATTACATTCAGATATGAATATCACATTGTTAATTTTAGAAGGTCAGATGACAGGCAGCAAAGGAAGCAACCTGTTCCTACTTAGGCTTAAGCAGTCCCTACACAAGATCCCTTATGGCCTAGCAGACAGATGGTGGACTGGAAGAGAAGACATCTTCAGACATATATTCCTGAAGGTCTAAGAAGGATGAGAACTAAGCCCTTCAATTATTTTAAATTATCAACTATTCATCAGGAAAAAGGTGACAACCTGAAGACAACAATATGCAATGTATTAATTTATTGTAACTGTCCTACTAATCTATTTTGAAACTATCTCATTGTTATTTCTTTGTCATTAAAATTAATAAAATTTTTAAAAAGATGAAAACCCTTCTACCTTCTTACACACTTTATAAGAGACATTGATGGAACACATATCCCTGGCTCCTGATTCCACAGAAGCATAGCTTATTTTTAAAGTTAAATTTATTACCCAGTTAGCCTCAGATAGCAGGAAAAAGCTACAGATATCTCACTTGATACATTAGTGACAATTGCCTTGTCCAGTAGGAGGCCAAGTGGAAAAAACAAAAACAAAAAACAAGAGAAAATAGCTGCCTTGGTTGGATCCTTAAAAGGAATAGACCCTAAGTATGATTCTCAGGGCTCCAAGAACAGCTTGATGACTAAACTGAACTGCCAGCACTGCAGAAAGCCAGGCCAGTTTAGGAGGAACTGTGATAAGAAACATCATGACAAAAGCACCCCTGAGCTAGGTGCTGATTGAAAAGGTGACCACTGAAAGTCAGATTGTCCCCTGAGGTGGAGGCCCCAGGGATTACACCCATTTTATCAGCTGATCCAGCAAGACCAAAGGACACTGAGGCACTCTCTGCCTTCTTCCTGAGGCTAGACTGCCATCTGCATCCAAGAGCCCTGGGTAATCATGACTTCAGAGGGAAAAGAAGCCAGCATATTGCTGCACACTAGCATATATCTCTTGGTCCTTCTTTTCAAACATGGCCTTCCTTCCAGCCATCATACTTCAGTAAAATGAGTCACCAAAGAGAAGGTAATTCTCTATTTCTCACAACCCCTCAGCTATAACTGGGATGGATTTCTCTTCACTCATTCCTTTTTCATTATGCCTGAAAAGTCCAATTTCCCTCTTGAGGAAGAGATGTCTTATCTTTTGAATGTTGTAATATACACTCACCCATGTCAGGTATGCTGCCTCTCCATTACAGAGGCAAAAAGAAATCCTGAATTATGAGCAATTAAACATAGAATAGGAGGAATGACAAGAGCTGCCACAGAATAAATACATCTCAAAGATCCTGATTATTTTCCTTACTTGAGACAATATATTCTAAGGCCTGAAGTCAAAAGAGGACTATTGCCTATAATCAATAATTTAAGGAAACAAGGTCTACTGAAACACTATAGTAGCTTTGAAACACTTCAAACTTGGGAGTTCAAAAACCCAATGGGGAGTGGAAGTTGATACAGGACCTTAGACTGGTAAATGAAGCAGTAGTGCCCATTCACCCAGTGGTACCTAACCCATATACTCCTTTCTCAGATCCTGGAATATGCCAGTTGGTTTTCAGTGTTAGATTTAAAATATGCCTTCAGGCCAGTGAGATGGCTCAGTAGTCTTAAGTACCTGCTTAGGCAAGCTTAGGCAACCACAGTGACTGCAGTTCTATCCTCATCACCACATGCTGTGCCAGCTCCACTCCCAGGGAAGGCTGAGCCAGCCATAATATAGTAAATAAATAAATTAATTAATTAAATATGCTTTCTTTTGCATTCCATTACACGCAGATTTCCAGTTTCTTTTTCCCTTTGAAAATCCTCATGAGCATGCTTCTCAGCTGACTTAGACTGTGCTTTCTCAGGGATTCAGAGATAGTCCCCACCTTTTCAGACAAGTGCCTTCCCATGACTTGACATGTTTTGAACTTTCCCAAGTCAGGGTTTTGTGATATGTAGATAATAAACTGTTATGTGCCCCTTCAAAAGAACTATTTAGCCAAGGCACCCATGCTCTGCTGAATTTTCTAGCAGACAAAACTTATAAGGTCTATAGGTCTAAGGTACAACTTTGTAGCTTTGAGGTAAAATAAGGGAATCTGCAGTCTAGGGGAGAGAGAGAATTAAACCAATAGTTTCCTTCCCACAATCCAAGACCCTAGAGTTACTGAGGTGATACCTAAGAAATACAAACTTTTCTCTTTCAATAGCAAGATATCTTAGTTACTTTTCTTCTCTTTTTTTTAAGTTACTTTTCTTGTTGCTAAGATAAAATACCCACCCAGTTAAAAGGGGAAAAGTTTATTTATCTCACAATTTGTAGAGGTTTCAGTCCATAATTGTATGCTCCAAGGTAGAACGGCACATGGCAGAGGTGGTTCATGGTGGCAGAAGATAGCAAAAGCAACAAGTGAGAGCAAAAAGGGGGAAACAAGCCTTTTTATTCTTTTATCTTATCCAGACTTGTGGGATTAGGGTGATACCAATCCAATCAGTAGAATGATCCAGCAATGATCTGGCCTTTATTTCAGCACCCTTAATCCTAGCATTGCACTATGAATCAGTTATAAACTGTAGATTCAACTTCCTCCAAAAATACCTGACTGTCATGACTGCATGAGACTTTGGGGGGACAACTAGACACAAATCATAACACAGAATATGGTGAGATCATATGATCCTTCTGTCAGTTTATAAAGAAGGTCCAAAAGTCAAATACCTATATTTTAATCTGGAAACCTAATTCCTAAATTACATTCCAGAAGTTTAAAGAAATGTTTCTGAATACCCTAGTACTGAGCCTTCCATAGGACACTGTTTCAATCTGTATATTGAAGAAAGATGAGGCATGGCTTTGGAAGGACTGAAGCAGGCTCAAGACCTGCTCAGGAGCCTTTAAGGCAACTGAGTCATCAAAAAGACATTGTAGCAAAAGGATGACCGGTGTGCCTTGGGGCTGTGGCGGCCATAGCTCTCCTGGTACGGGAGGCATTCAAGCTGACTTTAGGCAAAGATCTCGCTGTATATATACCACACAAAGTGTATACACACCTCACAGTGTGGCAGAACTTCTTTCTTCCAAAAGAAGCTTATGGCTATCAGACAGTTGATTTCTTAAATACTGGGCTTTACTTCTAGAAGGATCAGCCATTCAAATAAACAAATGTTCTCCCTTAAGCCTTTCCACCTTTCTACCAGTAAAAGAAACTGAGGCTGAAAGACATAACTCTAAACAGCCAATTCTCCATACATAGACAGCCAGAGAAGACTTACTAGATACACCCATTATTGATCCTAATTTGACTCTTTTCTGTGATGCCAGTTCCTTCATAGAAAATGGGAGAAGAAAGGTAGGGTGTGCAGTAGTGACTCTATATGACACACCTGAAAGTTCCTCACTTGCCCCTAGGACTAGTGCCCAGCTAGCAGAATGCATAGCTCTGACAAAGGCTTTAAAACTCAGTGAAGAAAAAAAGTCAGCATTTATACTAATTATGATTATATGTGGTTAACACCAATTATAGTACAACTTAGTAGAAAGGCACACTTATGTTGGGAACAAAGAAATCATTTCTAGTCTCATTGGCCTAATTTTACTAAATACTTGAGATGGAAATCCCCTGAGCAATATATATACACCATAACTTTATAGGTCAAAGACTGTTTTGCAACAGATTGATTTAATCACCATGGACTCAGATGAGAAGACTCCAGTGACACTTATTGCTCCTGTGGAACAAATTTGAGACCCTAGCTATCTTCAGGATGGATAGGGAGATGCATATTGTGACTTGAGTGGTTACAAGGCCCCAATGTAAAAAAAAATCAACAAATATTCAAACTTAGCCCACTTATAACATTGATAATCTAGAAATGTGTTTCACAGGTATGACCATTTGACTTCTATCTTTATCCTTTCCCTAGGATGACAGGATGTCACATAACACATGAAGGCCTTCACTAATTATACCCAAAGAGGGATAGGTGCTCAAGGAAGTCAGTGCAGAAGATGAAAACACATCAAAACTGTGGTTGCAGGTACATCTGAAGGTTAAAATTATAATGGCCAGATGTACATACTTCTCTAAGGAATAGATAGAAGCTTGAAATTATTGGTTCCATGAATTTTAGATTTCACTCATAAATATACCATTACATCATTGGGGTGGTTTAGCTGATCCTCTCACACCAAACTATGACTATGACTAAGACTAAAACTATAGATTACAGATCAAAATTCATGATGTCACCCACATACATTTTCTGTATGACCTGCTTCCCTACTGGATGAATATTACCTATGCAACTATACCTGTAATCTTATTGGCTGATCGTAAGTTTGTCCTGCATTGTACCCACCTTGTGACTTTCCTTTATAAAACATTCTTTGAGAAATGGACACATTGGCCACCCAATTAGGACTCCTCCTGTATCACAGGAGCTATTCCTATTCCCCATTCCTTTTCTCCAATAAGTTTCCTACTTTAAAAATAAATAAACAAGGGCTGGCCTGATAGTTCAGCAGACTAAAGTGCCTGCTTAGGCAGGATGCAGTGGCTGGGGTTTCAACTTAGGCATGCAGTGCAGGTACCACCTGCTGGGCACGCTGAGATGGAGACTGAGACTGGGCATGGTGGCATGTGCCTGTAATCTCAGCACTTGGGAGACTAAAATGAGGAGAATCACTACAAGTCAATCTACATATTAAGACCCTGTAGACTCTGTAGACCTGTCCTAAATGCAGAAAAATAAATAAATTGTTCAGTGATCATTGATTACATATGTACTTATTTTGAATATGTAATCTTAAAACCAGTATCACACTTTGCACATATTTGATATACCCATCATGTAAAATGTGTACAAGCTGGACACGAGGGTGCATGCCTGTAATCCCAGCACTTAGGAGGCTGAGACAGGAGGATTACAAGTTCAAGTCCAGCCTTGGCCACATAGTGAGTTAAGACCAAACTGTACTACACAGCAAGACCTCGTCTCAAAAAATAAATTAAAATAGTAAAATGTGTTCAAATTTTGGACTTGCCTGGGCCACGAAGAGTAAAGAGAAATTGTCTTGGGTGCCACATAATATATAATATGGTTAATGTATGTAATGAACAAAATTATTTGAACATTTAAAAATTGTTTTACATGCCAGGTGTGGTAGTCCTGTAGTCCCAGAACCCAGGAAGCTGATGTAGAGGGATTGCTGTGAGTTTGAGGACAGCCTATGTTATACAGTGTACTTATCACCAGCCTGAATTGCAGAGCAAGACTCAAAAATATAAAACAAATAAAAGAAAAAATTATTTTGCAAAATAACAAACTCAATTTTAAATAAGAAAATAGGCATATTTGTTTAATAACAATAAATGCCTGTCTTCAATAATGTAACAATAAATGTATCTGTCTCCACAGATACTCACATGCTGGTAAGTTGAAGTATCATTACTGGGAATCACTTTGTTTTACCCTCCAAGCCACACAAGTACATGTAATGTCTGATATAGTTACATGCAGGTTTGAATTCCACTGATTGTATGTGCTAGACATAGAGGGTACAGTTAGGCTATAGTGTACCTGTCCTACATAGTGCATTGTTGTTGCCTGTGCATCCCATACTGGAGCACCACACAACTGAATCATCAAAAGTAGTACTAAAAATTACATAATAATGTTAAGTTTACTGTCTTTTTAAAAAAATTTCTGTGCATTTGGTACAAGGTTTATTATCTTGTGGAGCCAAGTTACTACATAGCTCTCCAATGCTGCCTCAGACCAGGTACCATGGATTGGATATGCTTGATTAAAATGGTCACCTAATGGGTAAAAGCATAGGATCTGATGCCAGAAAGCTACAGGTCCAAATCCAAACTCCATTATTTAGTAATTATTGTGACTCAAGAGCTTCTTTAACTTTTTTAAGTTCATATCATCAATGGAATGTTAATATTTATATCGTAAGGTTTCCATGAGAAATCAGTGAGATAATATATGTAAGGGATTGGTACATAAAATGGACTCAGTGATACCTCTTCTTTTTCTTAATAATTAGGAAATTCAAGACAAATTAGTGAAATTGGGAGGTTCTACAATGTTTTACATTGGGTCCATAAAAATCTGCGTCCTGGATCTCCTTCCAGGTTCAATTTTCAGTTCTCTATCGCACATTTTATTCTCCAGTAGTATGAAACTGTCTTGTAATTCATAACAGTCCCCCCATAGACATAGCATTCTCATGCGCAGGCCTCTGTCCACTAAATGGTTCAACATATATTTTTTTAATTATTTTATGATAGTACAAAAGAAATACATAATCAGTAGAAAACATACTTCAAATTTTGAATTTGAATTTTTTTTCCTGGGCTAGTAATACATAGCCTAGTACTCTCAGGATATTACCCTCCTACAAGACTAGAAGGGTAAACTGTGATACTTAGCAGCATAGTGCAGTACTGATAAACCTTTTAGAACTTTTCAATGAGAATAGCCTGCTGCAGCACGCATGCCATAATCTCACCACTGGTGGCATGTGTGGCCTAGTTACAAGGACCAGTAAGTGAAAGGCAGCAAATACATTTTTGACTTATGATTCATATTTTCAGCTTATGGTGGATTCATTAAGGTGTAACCCTACTGTAAGTCAGTCAAGGAGCCTCTGCAGAGCAAACCCTCCCCCACATACTTCAAAACATGTGATGTCTCCTCAATACACAGCAGGCCTCCATCATCACTAATCTCTGGTACTGTTTTTTCTGTTTATATATCCCTTTTTCCAAGCAAAACCATTAGCTCTTTGCAGACTTAGATCAAATCTCATTTACCTCTGAATCTTTACTAACACTGTACCTGACATGCGACAAATGCACAGTAAGGGGCTGTCAAATAACCCCATCTAAGGAGGTGCTCATTCCATCCCCTTTCTTGTTCACTCAGAAAGCCACTAGCTCGATCTGGTAGTGGGCCCTGCTCCCTGATCTCTCAATTTATGCAGAACGTTTTGCTGCTTGGAATCTCTCCATCCAACACAATATATTGTCGAAAAGCAAAGTTTCACAGTGAGCCAACATGGCTTCACCCACTTAGTCTTCCGTCACAGAGGTTTCCAGTATGTCAATACAAGCTAGACGTGTCCACAAACACATAGAAGTCCTCTGAACTCAGTTCTGGCCTAGGTAAGTTTTTCTATGCCTCAATTATATTTGTGCTTGATCAGTGTGGATATGGTATGCAATACTACATCGCATTATTAACAATACTGCCTGAAACAAGGACTACAGCAAGGGAAATATTAAGGGGGAAAAATCCTGAATTTAATGGTGCCAAATGCCAAGAAGGAAATGCTTCCACCAGGGCCTCTCCACAGGGTTGTGCACAAAGATATGAGGACTCTGGCAAATACATAAACAAAAAGCCTGAGAGTTCTAAAAATCACAACTGAAACAAGCATTTATAGATCTAATATAGTTTTTTATAAAATAATTACAAACAAGAAGAAAAATCTTAAACACTGTAATTGGAAACAACTGACTAGGTTATAAGTCTTCACAACACAAAATGATATTTTCTATTAGACTACCTTCTCTAGTTGTTACTCAAGAACACTTATTTAAAGACATAAAAGAGGAAAAGGGAGAAAATAACACATCTGAAGACTTCTGTTTTGTTTTTCTTTAATTTCTGTATTTGGTACAGGGTCTCATGCAGCTCCACCACACCCAAGGTAGGTCATCAGCTCAGTGAGCCTGGGGTGGTACGGGCTCAGCATGTGGTACTGGGGATCTAACCCCAGTCCCTGCACTTGCCTAAGCAGGTGTTTAATTCACAGAACTATCTCACTAGCACTAGAACTGGGTTTTAAGAGAAGATAGAGATTTCTTTGCAAGTTTTTTTTTCTTTTTGAGATAGAATTTCACTATGCAGCTGGCCTTAAGCTCACTTTGTAGTCTAGGCTGGCCTCAAATTTGCCATAATGTTGCGGCCTCAGCCCCCTGCCTGCTGGGATTGCAGGTGTGCACCACCATGCCCAACCCCCAACAGTCTTTTTCACTTTATTTTTTTAGTACGGGAGATGGAACTCAAAACCTTGCGCTTGCCAGGTAGGCGCTCAAGCCTTTGAACTATGTCCCTGGCTCTCCTAGCAGTCTTTGAGAACACTGAAGCCATACTCAGCCTCTATCAGTCCCCATTTCAACCCTGCCATCAGGATCCTGTCCGGATCCAAAGATACAGCACGGTTTAGATTTTCTGGGCACTACAATAGATTACTTCCTTCTCTGCTTCCCAAATTTGAGGTCCCCATACGAAATCCTCAGGGCCTTCCTTGGGAATAGGAATTAGTTGACCACTGTTATTTGTCGCCGGTCTGGCTTGTAGCACCTGGAGGAAATTTTAAATCTATGAAATCCAATCTGCAGGGATTTGGGTAAGCAGAGCTCCACTAGCAAAAGGGCTGCCCTGTTCTTGACTAATGTCTCCACCTACAACTTCGCAATCGGGATTTATTAGTAGAGGAGCTCTCTCTCTTCTGTGCTCTGAGAACCACCTCACTGTGCATTCTATCAGAAAGCACCTCTGGGCTCTCCCAACTACGGAACTGTGAGTTGCAACAGAGACCACTTTCATGTCTTGGCCACAAGATGGCAGTATACAAGAATACAAATTCCAAGGCAACAGCGACCGGGTGTTGGGGGTGGGGGGTGTGCTGAAATTGAAATCTGTTAGTTTTATAAGTGAACGCTATAAGTATTTTTAATTTTTCCAGGAACCAATAATTATTAAATCTCACACATTCAACGTAAACCAAAACTGCACTTTCTCGGACACCATAGAAACCTATCACTTCGCCCCCCCCACCCCCCCCCCCCCCGCACCTTTCCCAAACCTGAGGTAAGAGCCACCCAACGCAGGAGACTACCCCTGCGCCTCCTGCGCCGTTTACCTCTGTTTTAGATTCTTCCTTTCAGATCCCTCCGCCAGGGGCTTCAGAACAAAACACTGTTTCTATTCCAGCCGAGCCTCAGACCAATGGACAGAGAATCACCTTGTTCCACCAAAGGTAAAGATG
The DNA here is from genome assembly GCA_004027915.1 of Capromys pilorides. Taxonomy (NCBI): domain Eukaryota; kingdom Metazoa; phylum Chordata; class Mammalia; order Rodentia; family Capromyidae; genus Capromys; species Capromys pilorides. Next base: position 30,490 of record PVKN010002394.1, on the reverse strand, counting down.
TTACAGTTCACCTAACGGGACAGGTAGTGGTCTGAAAAGACGGGAAGAAGTTTTAAAGGGTAGAGAATGATAAGTGAGGAGAAAGAGGGAGTGCTGTGGTGCAGGCTGCAAGGGGGAAAATAAAATGAAAATGAAGGCACAAAAGAACACAAGAAGACGAGAAAAGGGAGAAAGAAAGTGCAGAAGTAAAGGACGAGAAAAGAAATAAAGAGAGAAAGGGGAAATGGAGAAAATAGAGGTAAAAAGGAAAAGAGGAAACATAAATAGTGGCAAAGTAGAAGCACAGACAGAGAGCGGGAAGGGGTAGAGCGGAGAGAAGCCTGCTGGGGAACAACCCCGGAGATCAGGAGAGCGATCCCCGAAATGCAAATGCGGTTTAGGGGAAAGGAGAGCGGGCAGGTGGGGAAAGGAGCGGAGACATGAGGAAAAAGGGACCGAAACTGAGGTAAATTCGCGTGCTTCTGTGAACTTTGCTTAATGTACTTATTGGTCACGAGTGCTGTTCGCCTGACAGCTTACAGGGGTCCGCTTTCTGCGCCCTCAAATCTCCTGTCAGGGGCGGAGGTTCTGAGCCCGCGCGCCCGCCCGCCCGCCCGCCCGCCCGCGGCGTCGGCGCGCCTCCAGAGGGGGCTCCTCCGCCGCGGCCCAGGGGCGCTCGCGTCTCTCACAGGAGACCCGCGCGGCCGGCTGGGGTGGGGAGGCGCTGCACTCGCTGGCTGCCGCTCCGCTCCGCAGTTTCTGTGGAGAGGATGCGCCTGAGCGCAGAGGAAGCCAGACCTGAGGCGCCGGGCGCGGAGAAGGGTCAGCCAGTGGGCGGGCTCGGCGGGAGCGCAGGCGAGGGTGCGGGCTTCTGCCGGGGCTCGGGCGAGCGTGGGGGCGGGGGCGGGGACCGGGACTCAGCGTGGAGCCGCCCGGCCCGCGCTTGCCGGGGGAACGGCGTCCTCCGCCGGCCCCCGAACTAATTTGCACGCTGTCACGGCCCGGGCTGACGGGAGGCGAGGCTCTCGCACTCGCTCCGGGCTCCCGCCGCGCCTCAGCCGGCACAGCCGGAGAGCTTGAGAGCCAGGAAGGAGGGAGAGCGTCAGGCAGGGAGGGCGCGAGAAGGGAAACCGCGAGCGAGGGCGCGCCCCAGCCTCCCTCAGCCCCGCCACCCGCCCTGCTCGCAACCCCAGGTCCGCACTGAGCCCAACTCACACTTGGAAAACTTAGGTCAGCGCCGGGGCCGTGCGGCACCTCGGCGGGGCAGCCATGGCCGGGGGCGGTGGGGGGTGGTGAGCCCAAAGGTTCTTCTCAGAGCTGTTTGTCCAGCTGTTTCTGTTCGCACCCTGAGCAGTACAACCAGAAGGGAGCCCAACCAAAGGCTGAGGGCGGCTGGTTTTAAACTCTAATTTCCAACTCTTGTCTTTTTAACTTGTCTTTTCCAGACACCCTGGCGTCCTCTCAGACTAGCCCCGCGGGCACACACCTGCCAGCAGTCTCAGACCTCGAAGGCCTGGCAACACCTAAGTCTCAGAAAATGTCCCAGTCCAAGATCGACTGCCGCTCACCTGTTGGCCTTGACTGCTGCAACTGCTGCCTGGACCTGGCCAACCGGAGCGGGCTACAGCAAGGCAACAGTGGGGAAAACAACAACACGGGCAGCCCTACCGTGAGCAACTTTAAGCAGCTGAAAGAGAAGTTGATTTTTGAGAACCTCAATACTGACAAGCTGAACAACATAATGCGGCAGGATTCCCTAGAACCCGTGCTGCGCGACCCCTGCTACCTGATCAACGAGGGGATCTGCAGTAGCAAAATCGACCAAACCATGCTCTCCATCCTGCTCTTCTTCCACAGGTAGGTAGTTGGGCACATGGGTATTTGTGCATCTCTGCATACACCTTCCCCTGCTAGACCCTTGCCTCTGGCAAAAGGGGGAAGCCAGGAAGTTCACCAGGGGCACTGGGGAGGTCAGAGTCATCACTGCTGTAACTGGACTTTTGGCTACCTGGAGATTTGCACAGCTCAGGGGAGGCCTAGCAGGTGTGTGTTTGAAAGTTTGCCTATGACGTTTCGTAAGAACTCTGGAGCCAAGACGTGAGCAGACCCTCTATGGTTTACAGGTAGCTGGGGGTATTCCCCCTTCTCAAATGCACAGCCCCTCAGTCCATTCTGCTATGATGTCCAATCTTTAATCTGAGTTCCACCCTACTGAGAAGCTCACTTCTAACTATCCAGATTCCAAATGAAACTACCAGGGCTTTTAAATGACTTAGTGGCCCTGACTGACAGGACAAGTAAAATGTCAAGACAGTTTAGGTTGCTGCTGTCTTGGAAGGTGTAAGGAGGGGAACAAGAAAAGCTAGAGACTTGTGGGAATTTTGGGAGTCTAGAAGGGGAGAACCACACTCCCTCCGTAGATCAAAGCCTTTGATTTAGAATACAAGCAAAATATAACTCTAGAGAGTATCCTAGGATCTCTTATATACCTCAAGAGCCACATGTGGCAGGAGAATGAGTGAATTCATTTCATCCATGGAGGTATGTGTTCCAGTGTAGTTCAAGCTCACTATAAATCTTGATGGGGAAGCAAGAAAGGGAGAAAGGAGGTGAGAAACACAGTGGTGCATCCAAAGTAGCTGCTGTCCACTTTGGGGACACAAAGTGGCTTCTGTCCCCCAATCTAAGAGGCTCTGGTGAGTACAACTGAGGCAGTGTAAAGCAGGGAAGAGGACACTTCAGGAAACTTTACTGTGGAATTTGGTGGTGGTGGTGGTGGTGGTGGTGGTAGTGTGTGTGTGTGTGTGTGTGTGTGTGTGTGTGTGTACAGGTTATTTTAGAATAAAAGCAAGCATATGCTCAATGACACAGTTATGTAAGAGAAAGACATTTAGTCCATGGCAAACCTAATTGGTGGTACAAGTTATGTCCCACCCTTTACATGTGAGGCTAAGTAAATTGTCTGACCTCTCTGATCTCTCTAAGGCTTCTTGGAGCTGAGGTTCTTTGTCATGGGCAGGGAGTAAGAAATAGTGAGCACTCACAGACTGCCTGGGTGGCCGTAAGCCCTAAACCTTAAAAATATTCAAAAGCAGTTGAGAAAGGCAGGGGCTACCCTCACTGTTAAGACCTGGTTTGCCTCCCTTGCCCCAATATGAATCCACTACTGCCTCACCCTCACCTTAGCCCCAGTGGTTCTAGGAAGGAATAAGCAAGGCTCCTGACCTTAGTGTCATCAGAACAAGCTATATTTCTCAAGCATTTTCAGTGCCATTAAGACCCTTTACTGTCTATTACTTCACTTTAGGTATCAAATTATCTCATCTACAATTAAACAAACCATGGAAAGAATAGGTTTCAAGAAAATCCTCATTTCTGGTGAAAGATCACAAGTATATTCAGCCCATAGAAGCTGAAACCCTGCACAGTGAAATCCCCAACAGGATCCTAATAATCTGGACCCTGGGGTGGGCTTGGGGGTTGGAGGGTTGGGGTGTTCTTAGAAGAGTGGCCCATAGTATTTGCATTCTTTCTACTGCAAGAGAAATATCCCCCACCCTGGGCAGGGGATGGGGGTAGGTGAACTAGGAGAGGAGAATGCTTCCTCAGATTCAACATCTGGGCCTAGGTGGGTTAGATCTGACTGAGCAAGGTGTTAGGATGGGGGCCTGAAATTGAAGTGTTCACTTGTGCTGTACCTAGGGAGTGTCTTGGTTGGGTTTCTTGAATGGAGAAACTTCTCTGTTTTTTTTTTTTTTTTCTGTGGCTGGCTCAGCCTGCCCTGGGGGTGGGGCTGGCACAGCATGTGGTACTAGGGATTGAACCAGGTCGGTCTGTGCCTAAGTTTTCCTAAGCAGGCACTTTAGATTGCTGAACCATCTCGCTGGCCCAGAAACTTCTTTTGTCATCCACTGTATTGACACTGTTTTATTGTTAATCTGTTCTTGGCAAAGCCTGAAAATTCTAGAGAATAGGGATGGGAGGTATTGAAGGCACTGGTTGAGGAAGGAAAGTGAACTATTGGGTATGTGCTGCACCTAAATACTCTGCCTCCTGAGATCAGAGCAACTCAGTGTTCTAAACCACTGAGGAACAAATCAAGAGGCTGTCAGGCTACCTTGAAGTTTAGGTGTGAGTGACAGGGTCCTGTGGTAGCAAATCTTATTAGTTTTGCCAGTACAAATCATTCTCTCCTTTTCCTTGACAACTGGGACTTTAGAGATTGGAGGTTCTAAATTCTGTTTAGGCTTTACCCAAAATGACATAATCATTAGCACACTAGGCAACCTTTATTGCTGGTCATTGAATTTTTCCAATTTTTGGGCTGGATAGCTTTCTTCTAAGTGAAAATTTCCTCTCTTGATTTAATTCGCTGGATTTCTATCTTCATTTTTAGCTATCGTGTTTACTCTCATTCTGTCTCATGATTAAGCATTTCAGGTTTCTGTTAGAATGTCTTTTTCATTTGTGGGCTTTCAATGCTACCACCTATGCTGGAAAAGCTACTGTCCCCACCCGTCCTTCTGCAGCACATTCCACTGCTTTTGGGGTGCCCATATTGTTGGGAAGAGGGCAGGACACATTCTTCATTTATATCTGTTTTGTCTGCTTTGACCTATCCTTGGCTCCCATCTTAGCTCTTAGTTTCCTTGAAGTACAAGAGTGTAGGAAATTTGAGAAGAGGAATGTGTTTGGGTTTAAGTGTAACTATTTTTTTAAGTTATAATCACATGCAGTAACTCAGGCTGATAGAAAACTTACTGGACAATGCTATGTATGGTAATGAGGACACAGCCTGTTGGTTTGTGAATGGTGCCTCCAAACTATTGGAGGAAAAGATGTGTTTTAAATACCATCCCTTCAATCTTATGTAACCAATAAATACGAAAGCTTAATAGGTGGCATTTATTATACATTGATATCTTTATAATCTCATTTAATATTTATAAAAACCTGACAAGACAGTATTATCAACCATTTTCATTTTATAAAGAAGGAAACTGAAGCTTGGAAAAATTAAGTAACTTTGACAGTGCTTCACAGTGAAGCACTGTAAAGAATAGACCCAAGACTCCAAATGAGGTCATGGACTCTGGAGTGTATTGATTATGAAGAAAAACTTGTTTAAAACACTGAAGAACCAGGCATGGTGGAACACTTCTGTATTCCCAACACTTGGGAGGATGAGGCAAGCAGATTGTTGTGAGTTCAAGACTAGTCTGGGGGGCTGGCGAGATGACTCAGCAGTCTAAAATGTCTGCTTAGACAAGCTTAGGAAACCGCAGGGACTGTGGTTCCATTCCTGGCACCACATGCTGTACCAGCCCCACCCCCAGGGCAGGCTGAGCTGGAAATAATAATAATAATAATAATAATAATAATAATAATAATAATAATAATAATAATAAACCAGTCTGGGCTACAAAGTGAGCTTAAAGGCAACCTGAACTGTAAGACCCCATCTCAAAAAGAAAAAAAAGATTGGAAAGAAAACTCTAAACACTAAAGAAATTGTTAGAACACTAAATATTGTTTCTAAAACAGACATAAATGTGAGCTCAGAACCTGTCTAACTGGTCAAAATATCTTTATTAGGTGGGGGGACCACCCATCCTCCACCTGGGACATAGGACTTTTGGTAAACTGGGACAGTCCCAGGGAACTTAGAATAGTCACCCTATTATTAGGAGACTCTCCCTTGCCTTTGAATAAGATTCTAAGATTGGAAAATTTAGGTAGGAGATAGAACATACTGGGCAGATAGCTAAGGTTTCTAATTTAAATATAATATATAAAAAACTACATAAATTGACATTTGAAGGTCTTCAGTCCTCTAATCTGTAATGTAGGTATAGCAAGCAGGGAAGGGAGTGTTGACAGTATTCTGTTTTGACTGTTATAACCTCATATTTATTTATTTTATTTATTCATATTTATTTCTAAGATTTTACTCACAACTTCTGTCAACTCTCTTCTGCCTTTGGCTCCAGAGCATGGCTGCCCAGTGGTCTAAAATATTTTGATTCATACATGCTCTTCAGCTGCAGAAGTATTCTGCCTTTAAGAATCTGACCTAGTACCCAGTGATTTCCACACATAGATGCTCAGAAAATAGTAATGATAACAAATATTTCTGAGTCCATGTGTGCTAATTCATTTACTATTCTCTATTGGACTGATATATAGTAACATAAAGGATGTATATAGATTCAGAAATCAGGTTTTTGAGAACACTTTACATAAAAATATTTCAGCTTTAATTGAATCTTAGAGTTAATTATTCCAGGCCCATTATATATTCCTGGACCTAGCTTCTGAGGAGGTAGTCTCTTGCATGGTGTGACGTGAAGAGCTTCCTGCTGTAGTGTCTAAGTTCATACCATTTAAGATTCAGTTCTCGGGGCCGGCGAGATGGTTCAGTGGTCTAAAGCGCCTGCTTGGGAGGGCTCAGGCAACTGCGGGGACTGCGGTTCGATCCCCGGCACCACATGCTGCGCCAGCGCCACCACCAGGGCAGGCTGAGCCAGCCACAAAATGAATAAATAAAGAAACAAACAAACACAACAAGCAAACAAATAAATAAATAAATAAAAAAAAAAGATTCAGTTCTCTGTCCCTGAACCATCTAAAACTCCCTCCCATAGCACCAGTGGTATGTAGACCACACCGTGAGAAACCCTGAATTAGAGATTGCAACCTTTTGTCAACTAGTTTACCATTTGATTTAGGGATAGAATTCTTTGCCACAGAGAGGTTTTGGGTTTCCATGTGGTTAAGCGTGACATTCTTTGCCTTTGTGATTTTTACTTTTGGTACCAAGCTTAGAAAGTCTTTCCTTTACCCAAAGTAATTTAAAATAGCTATTTCTTGAGTGTCTAGTGGTCTGACAAAGAAGAAACACTCTTGGATTAAGAGACAATCTCCATTAAAAACTCAAATGCCTTTGCAGTCTTTATATTCATAGTTTGCATACCGCATGAGAACTTTGTAAGAAACTGTCCTTTTGCTGAAACTCAGATGTGAATTTTTTTTTCGCGGTACCAGGGATCAAACTCAGGACCTTGTACTTTCCAGGCAGGTGCTTATGCCATTGAGCTATGTCCCTGACCTCAGATGTGAATTTCATGTGCTAGGAGGTTAGTATGCAAAGGCCAATATTTTTGCTGACAAATAAGCCTGGAACACCTATTAGTACCTGCTACTATATATGGGTATGTGTTCTATGTTCACATATTTTATACAATAGTATGGTAAAATATATAAAAACCATTGCAATTTCAGTCATTTTAAGCAATATATATGGTATATCATATATATGGTTTATATCACATATAAACCATCATCATTTGCAGAACTTTGTCATCATCCCAAATAGAAAACTATACAGTACATCTCATTGCCCTCTTGCCCAATCCGTGGTAACTTGTTTCACTTTCTGCCTGTATGACTTTGCTTATTCTGAGTATTTCATATAAATAGAATCATGCAGTATATGTCCTTTGAGCCTGACTTCTTTCACTTAGCTTAATGTTTTCAAGGTTCATCCATGTTGTATCAAGTACCAATATTTTGCCCCTTTTGACTGAGCAATATTCTACTGTATGGGTTTAACACACTTTGCTTATTTATTTATCTATTAGTGGATACTTAATTTGTTTCTCCCTTTTGACTACTATAAAGAATGCTGCTATGGCTGGTAATGGTGGTTCACACTTGTAATCCCATTGGTTTGTGATGCTGAGTCAAAAGGATCAAAAATTTAAACCCAGCCTAGGTAATTGAGTGACTTAGCAAGATTTTATCTCAAAAAATAGAAATAAGGACAAGAGATGTAACAGTGTAAATGCCCTGGGTTCAACCATCAGTATTGTAAAACAGAATGCTGCTGTGAACACTGTTGTACAACTATCTGTACCACTTGCTGTTTTCAGTTATTTTGGGTATCTACCTGACAGTGGCATTTTTTGCTACCTACTTATCAGCATAATTCTTGGTCCTATGCACATAACCTACACCGATCACTCTCACAAAATGAAGAAATGTCTATTTCGTCTATTTCTTTTAGGAGACCTCTCCCTGAATCAGCCGCTAATGCTTGTGATGATAAGAAGTTTAGACAAGTTATGAAAATGATAAGTTTTTAGAATGTTCATGAGCTAGAGACTAGCAAAAGTTTTTATGCATATCTCTCATGATCGGCCAGGATCTGGCATGCCTTTTAGAACACTAGCATGTGACACCATGACTTATAATTGATTACTTTTTGTGGATTTGTTTCTCATACCTTCAGTGTGACAGATCATTGGGAGTAGAGTTTTATGGGAGAGACAGAGAGATAATGCTGGTGTTCAAGACAGGGTGGGCTGCTGCTGTGTGGGGCTCTAAGAAGCAGGAGAGTTCAAGGGGTCTGGTTGGAAGATTCATGCTCTTAAAGAAAGGTGAAAAGAACAGACCATGAGTTTCATCTGCTCTTGGTTTTAGCCCAGAGTAGACCCATGGGAGACCATATCTTAGAAAATAACTCCTTTCAGGGTGACCTTATTTTCCCTTCTTGCCTGAAGAGAAGGTTAACACTTCTTCTAATATTTTTACTTGCAGATAAACTGACAAGCTTTCAATTCCAGGTCAAGTGTTGGCTTCTTTCCAGATGTAGTTCTTAAAACTAGGAAGTCTAAATGAATGGAGATGTACATGTATAGGCAAAGCTGACAGTTTCTAGGCTTCCTAAGTGATGGAGCCCTGCAGAGGTCTTGCCAGCACCTGGTAGGTCAGTTGAGAGGAACAAGGTAGGCCATGTCTACCTGGCTATGTCTGGTGGTGACAGCCATACTGTATTTGCTCATCATGATTCTGCTCATACTTGAACTTTCTCCTCTTATGTAAGGCATCCCTTAAGATAATAGTAAAGCCAAAATCTGCCATAGCTCCCGGGTTTACGTAACAGATCAGTTGGTATCATAAAATCATCTCTTCAGCCCCGGAGAAACCAACATGCTGAATGAGACTAAAGCTTAAATTCATCTGGTGGGGCATTTTGTGTGCTCAGTGTACACTCAAGGTAGAGTATTCTATGATCCTTTTAAATAGGGAAAGAAGTAATGGCCCATGATGTACTGTGCCATCCAACGGCTATAATTATAGGACAAGGGGTAGGGCTTCACTGTAGTGCTACAGCTTTTGTAGACAAGGCCCTCCATGGAGCTCCATGGGCTAACAGGGGCCCTGTGGAGGTGAGAAGGCCAGATCCTGGTCTCAGAGCAGCCCAGATGTGTTAAGAAGTCAGCTCAGAAAAGACAGCTTCTTGAGGCCATTACCTACCATGCTGAAATCCAGTTTAGCTAAGAAGTTGAAATGGGGATGAAATGGAGTCTTGAGAGCAGAAAGCAAAAATATGCTATACCAGGAAAGATGGGATTCTTTTAGCAAGTAAGGCAAATTCATTTGTGCCTTTTAGCTAAAATTCCCTGGCCTGAAGTTGCAATTACTACTGGAAATGGTCTAAGAGGTGTAAGATTGCAACCAGCATAGGAGACTGAATAGGAAGCAGACATAGCCCAAGGTAAAGTCAGAGCTGGAAGCAGGCTTGGTCGGTTATGGTTCAGGCACACTATCAGCGTTCCTCTCCAGGTAGTCACTTTTCTCAAAAAGTGGGTCTCTATCTATGGACAAAGAATCACAGGGACCTTCTCTATCCTTCCTTGAAGGAAGAATTTACTCAAAAAGTAGGTTTGAGTATTCAACTCACCTCTCTTCAAGGAAACTACACTGCATCTATTCACACCTTAAGGGTCTTTCTAGGATTCCCACTGCACCTCACACTATCTCAGTTCCTACTATCTCTGAGTAAAAGTGGTGTGAGAAATGAGAAGGAAGGAAATGACTTCAATGGTTCCTTCCTGGCTTGCCCCCCAACACCACAGGCCCCAACTTCAGTGATGCCAGGCTACCAAGCTGGGATTGGTCTAGAACACCCTGAGGGCCTTGAGTCATATCTCTTGTAGTGCCTTTTGCAACAGAGCCAGTTTGCTGAAGCATCAAGCTTCTGCTTGCTCAGTGCTGACTTCCCTGTGTGCAGGCATTTGGAAACCTGCTGAGGGTCTGAGTAGAACTCACACTTTCCAAAGAAAAGCCTATTCTGCCCTCTCTCGGGAGAATAATCTGGTCAGAAGTAAATGACAGGCTCAAAGGTGATTCTCCTTAGCCCCTACACTCAGCATAAAATATGAGCAGACAGGTGAGCTGCAGTGCACTTAATTTTGTTGGAGGCATTCAGGGGGCTTCCCCTGCTATCGTTTGATAATGCTCAAGATGTAGCCTGAATCCTGAAAGGACCCTAAAACAGGTCTCAGCAACCCCACTTCCTTTAGTGTCTACTTGTTCTGGGAACTCTAGGCTGACTTAACATCAAGTGGAAAGATTTATCAGAAACTTAAGCTGTTTAAAGGAAAGATTTTGAAGACCTAATTCTCAGTCCATTCTCTATGAAATCTCAGAATTCCCAGGCTAACCTGGATTTATGATGATTCTTATCTCTTTTCCTGACATATTCAGAAAATTACATTACTAGCTTGATACAACTAAGCCCCGTTGAAGTTAAAATTGCTGGATTCTATGACGTACTTCTCAGTAAACTGATCTATCTAGCACAATATCCCTATCAATCTGATATCTCATTGGCTTAAGGTTTGTGACTAAGCTGAAGACCCTCCTCTTCTCCCTTGTCTTTGCCCCATCCTGTCCCACTGTGTTGCCACCAGGTAAGTGGCTCACAGGCTGAGGGAGTTGAGGATACTACCCTCCAGTCTAAGGGAAAGAGAGAGGGAGAAACTGGGAAGCAAAGTAAAACAGGTGGTTTGTGATTTGCCAGCAATCATAGTTTGTATCCAAAGTTCAGAATTACAGGTTTTTAGACAAGCCCAAAATAAGGATCTCCAAGCTCATGAGAGCTGGGCACCCAAAAGCCCCCCACCCCACACCACAGCCAGAATCAGTGAACATTGTGGGACTAGAGATGGTAGTGGAACATTTCCCTTGTTTGGAATCCATCCTGGTCTTGTAGCACCTCATTTCAATCACTTCTTCCTGTCCTCTCTACCTGTTTGGTAGGTAGTTGTGGGTTTAAAAGTGGAGAACAGAAAAGAAAAAAGAGAAATGGAAAGAACAGAAAAAAAGAGCTGCTCAATTTCAAGGTATGCTACCTGCCCAGGTACACAGAGAAATGAATGATGGCCTTACCTTATTCAGCCCTCTACTGAGTGACTAAGCATTTCATTTAATCCACATGCATTGACCAGGGTTCTGATATTTACTGAGCAATGAGTACAGATCTACTGATTGCCTGTCCACCCTGCTAAGTATTATAGAGGACATGGTGGGTACCAGTGGTATGTGAGGAGTTAGGAGTGTACCTTGGGCAAGTGGAACAGCGACACCTGAGGCCTGTGGCAAAAAAGCACAGGAGCAGCCACAAGCCTTTCAGAGCCTATTTGGGGCATCTGCTCCTCCTGAGGCAGGCCTAACATTGAGCAGAGCTTGGGTGGTGCCAAAGCAAACTAGGAAGGGAGAGGCTCTTTATGGCGGCAGCTTCCAGCAGAGTCTTAAAGAATGGGTTGGCTTTGGCAGGTGGGAAGCTGGCTGGCTGTAAAGCTTTCTGGTTAGGAGAGGAAAGAGAATTGCCTGTCCAGCAGGGTTCCTGGTCTTAAGGGCTGACCTGAGGTGGGACAACTTGATTCTTCTGGGCTGGAACCCAGAGTCACCAATCTTCAGGAACAAGAAGGAAAGATCCACTCTGGCCCTTTTCCTTTAAAAAAAATTATGTATTTGGTACAGGGCCTCACTATGCAGCTTGTACTCGTAGTGACTCACCTGTTTGAGAGTGATTCTCCTGTTTCAGCTTCCCCAGCACTGGGATTACAGGCACGTAGTACCACGCCCTGTCTTGATCGCTAGCTCAGTGCATCCAGAGCAGAGGTCAGCGTGTGGTCCTGGGGATCGAACTCGGGGCCTTGCAGTTGCCTAGGCAGGAGCTTAGACCACTGCGCTATCTTCATGTTCCAATCCTTATTGCTCCTTTCTGACTTGGAGCTCTAGTGCCCTTTTCTCAGGAACCTGGGCTAGCCCTGTACAGGTGTAATCCTTCAGTACCTGAGAGCAGCAAGGTGCCTTTTCCATTATTCCTGTAGAAAGCCCACTGGAATTAGGAGGATTGAGCTTGGGTATACAGTCAAGAGTGGGCATCAGAGGACTGTGGGGCTATAGCTTCATGTCTGTAAAATCTCCAGCCTCAGTCTCTCCAGCCTCAATCTCCCTTCTGGGGTGGGAAGCAAAAGCAAGGCAGTGATGCTGTCATGAAAATGAGGAGAGATGGATGGATGGGTGGATAGATAGATGATAGGTAGGGCCAGCAAGACAGCTCAGTGGACCTAGCACCTGCTTCAGCAAGCACAGGGACCAGGTTTCTATCCCGAGTCCTCCATGCCATACCGGCCCTGCCCCCGAGGCACACTGAGCATGCAACTGAGTCCGGATGTGGTAGCACAGGCCAGTAATCCCAGCACTGGGGAAGCTGAAAACAGGAGGATCACTACAAGTCCAAACTGTGTAGTGAGACCTTGTACCAAATACGTTAAATAAATATATACATAGGTGATGGATAGATAGATTTACACATACACACAGAGACAGATATTCCTCATTTAACAACCTGTTTAATGACTGTTCAGTCTTATGACTAAACTGTTTGGAGTACAGTTCTTTAAATCTTGTTTATAGGGAGCCTCAGTATCTTTTTTATTATATGGTAGTATAATTTTTGCTGATTGTTCTGTACAGTATAGTACTGTAGTTTTATGTTCTGTTATATATTACAGTACTGCATGTAAGAGTTGTGCAAATAAAAGCAAAGTCATCAAGTCAGAGTTTCATTTAACTATTTCTTTGTTCTGAATATTATGATGTACACAGTATATACAGTTCTTCATTTAGCAACCAATTCACTTAATGACTTATCCCCAGGAATATAATTCATTTGCTGAACAAGAAATGTTTCTATGTATATCCATGTATAAACAATTTACCCAATTATCTTTGGGAAAAATGTACATATGGTTGCACTTGATGTCATTTTAACCTTGTTTGCACTTTGATCAAACCTTTCTTCTCAGATAGCCCCCCTAAGCAGAGGACCTAGGGCAGGACCAAGAAATGTAGGAAATCTCAAGCTGGCAGAAAGAAAGAGGGAGCTGGGGTAGCAATAGAATCCAGCCCCACATAAACTGAGGAAAATGTGTGCTGTTCATGGTCAGTACTTGAACCTTACTTTCTTGTCTCCCCCACCACCATTAGTATCTCAGATACCTATGCTCACAATCCTTTCCTACAAGTAGTTGGGAGAATTCACATTGAAGTTTATTGGGTTCAATCAACAACAAATATTCACATCTTCCATGTGCCAGGTTCAGTATTAGGCACTGTTTATACAAGAGAAGTACAGAAGTCATGCTCTCAGCTCTCTGAGAATAGTTAATGGAGTAGGGGAAACCAACATTAACCAGTCAGACTAATGAATATGTAATCACAAACTGAGTAAGTACCAAAATAAAAAAAAAATAAGCTCTGTCAACAAATATAACAAAGAAACTTCATAAGGAAGTGATGTCTGAGCTAAAGAAATGAATCTCTAACTCCAAAATTTCTAATAATCAGACTCAGGCCAAAGGAGACATTTTTAGACAGAAGACTCTCTAAAGAATTCTTCAAATCATACCACATAGGTAGTTCTCATACCCCTGGAAATATTTCTGGGCCATGCATAGCCAGTACGTCCAAAGAAGGAAAACTAACAACATTCTGACAAGTGGAAGAGATAAGTTTGAAGCCCATGGGCAACTAGTTATTTCATGTCATCCTATGCTAAAAATAGCCCATGACAGTATGGAAATGTGTAAGGGCTGGCCCTGGGAACCAGTGATAAAGTGGGTATAGCCTGTGGGGAGGAAAATTTGTTTTTGTAAATTATTTACTGTACAGAAAAGAGGGACTTGGGGGCTTGGAGGTTTTTTTCCTTTGCAGGCTGCCTTCTGAACTATGAATGCCTCTCATTGTAACAGGGGCAGTGGGGCACAGTACCGTTGGCTGTCCTCCTTTCTGGGGTCCAAGGTAGAAATTCTCTGGGCTGCAAATGTCAGAAATATATCCAGACTGAAAAACAGCATCAATGCAGAAATGAAGGGAGGGTCCACCTCTTAGAAAGGTAATGAAATTGGTCAAGGGCCCCAAAAGTTTTTTTCTTTTGAGAGAAGGGGCACTCCACTGTGGTGGAGAAGGTGATTCCTCAGAGCTCATGGTGATCCAAGAATATCTCATTGTGAAAGGTGAAGAGAAAGGGAATAGGACTTTTTTAACCAATAGTAGGAAAACCTGGGCCTTGAGTGTCCTATTAGGCAAAGCTAAAGGAAATAAGATTATTGACCTAAGAAAAGTTTAAGGCTTGTGGGGCAGAGATGGTCAAAAGATGAAGGTGATTTTCTGTACACTAAATATAAGAAAATATAATAAAATTAATAACTCACAGATGGTAACAAGTTCTTCCCCAGCCACATTTGGAACGGAACAAGAGGAAACAGGCCTAACTGTAGCAAGAAGGATTGAGATTAGATAGCAAAAAGAACTTCCTGACTATAAGCATGTAGTGAAGCGACACAGAATTGTCAAGGATGTTACCAGTAATTTTAAAATATGAGGAAGGTGGCGTTAGTAGCAATAAAGAACTGGATTAAAAGGATGAGAAATTTATAAGGATCATGAATAGAAGAGGAAAGACAGTTGGGAAAAGCAAAGGGGTCAGGAGCAAGTACTTATATGGGAAAGGATAGTGCATATGTGAAAGATGAAAGGCTTTTCATAAAAATACTTGCATAATAAAAATGTCAGCGAACTTTCCATTGAAAGCAGGTCGTTAAAGCTAGCATACACTCCTCTGTGTCTGACTGGTGCTAGAGAATGGACTAAGGAGCTATCAGGGGCCCTTCCAGCATCTTTTGACCTTCTTGTCTCTGGTGGCTCCCATACCTACTCTAATGATTTGGGGGAGCATACCTATACCAGTGACAGTGAAATAAGTCTGTGTACCTCACGTACTTGTGGAGAACAGGATTTCTCCTGTGTGCACAAAACAAAAGTTAGACAAACTTTTAGTGGGAAAGGGTACTTGATTGACAGCTCAAGGGGAGGTGTCAGTGAGAGAAGGATTTGAGCAAAAAGGTAAGCCTTGCAAGGTCTGTTCTATAGTGCAATAATCACAAAGGGATACCACATGGTTTTTAGAAGTATTCTCTCACTTAACTTTCCAAATCAGGTTGCTGCAAGTTTCTAGATGAAGGAACTGAGGCCCTTCATGGCTAACAAAAAGTTAGATACATTGACAAACAACAAACTATGGAGGATCTCTGCCACAGTAATCTTACAATTTATTTGTGTAGACAGCTATTAAATAATAAGTACACAAATGGTGATGCCATTACAATTGATCATAATGAAGAAAAGGTGCAGGACACCTGGAGAGCACAGGCATTAACAGAACCTCCCATGGTATTAGAAAATCTGCAAAAGAAAATTCACCTTGTTAAGACGTTGGACCCTGCCTGTGGCCCACTACCAGTGATAGCTACCCAAAATGAGGAGTAAGAAAGGCAAAATGAACCTAGTCTCCACTATTGCTTTCTTTCTTTTTTTTTTTTTTTTGTGGAACTGGGGATTGAACTCAGGCCCATGTGCTTGCCAGGCAAGCACTTATTCTACTGAGCTATCTTCACAGCCCAACTATTGCTTTCTGATGTAGTCTTGAAGCTCTGTTGGCCCAGTGAGGCCCTGTAAGATAGGAGCAAACCTCCAGGGAAATTTTCTCATTGCTGAGATTGAGCACCTTTGATTTAGGCAAAGAGATTCTCTAAGGGTCAATCATAACAGCTAATAGCTGAAAACCTCAACCAGGAAGACTTTGAAGAGAAAGAGTATTTACCTGCCCAATAAATAGGATGGAAATCAGTAAAGAGAATAAAGAACTAACATGCTAAAAGTTACTCTAGAAAATGTGCCCTGCAAATGACCTTGTCTCCAAAACGCTGTCCTATCTCTTCTTTAACTATATGCAAGGCTTCACTGAGATCTTCTATTTTTATTTTTTAATTATTTTTTAAATTTGTGTATTTGATACAGGATCCCACTACACAGATTGGACTCATAGTGATCCTTCTGTTTTCAGCCTCACCAGCACGCTCAGACTCTGTCGCTGGCTCAATATATCTCTCAGGTGGGGCCAGCGTGGCCTGAAGGACCAAGGATTGAACCCTGGTCCCTGTGCTTGCCAGAGCAGGAGCTTTGTCCCCTGAGCTATCTCACTAGCCCAGGTCTTCTAGTTTTAGCTGAGGCTGTGTTTGGTGCTTTTAGCTGGAGCCTATTCCTGAGGAGCTTAGATCCTAGAGAATCAGGGCCTTATTCTGCTTTTCTCTGTCCCTCTCTGAGGAGTGAGGGGTTCTGGCCCTTGTTGGGAGTTGGGATGGGCTTCTCTGCTTCCCAAAGGCCCTGGAGGGGCAGAGGTGAGCCCAGAGGTGATTAGCTATTGTGTGCTCATGAAGCGAAGGGATTTTGTATCTCATAGATAGCCATTGACAAGTCTCTATGAGCTTGGCAAGTGATAACATTTAAGGGCCTCAGTTCCTTCATCTAGAAACTTACAGCAACCTGATTTGGAAAGTTAAGTGAGAGGATACTTCTAGAAACCATGTGGTATCCCTTTGTGATTATTGCACTATAGAACAGACCTTGCCAGGCTTACCTTTTTGCTCAAATCCTTCTCTCACTGACCCCTCCCGTTGTGCTGTCAATCAAGTACCCTTTCCCACCCAGAGCCAGCCCAAGCTAAATATTCATATTCAGGTATAATTGACTGAAACCATCTCTAGTTTCCCTCCTGCTGGGTGGGTGGAGGTAGGTGAGCTTCTAAGAGCATTTATTTGATTTGTTATTTTTTTTTCTTTTTTGAGGTATTAAGGATTGAACTCAGACCCTTCACACTGAACTATATCCCCAAACCTTTAAATTTTTACTTTATTTTAATTTTGAGCCTGTGTCTCACAAAGTCAGTAAGTTGCCCCGACTGAGCTCAAACTTGTGATCCTCCTTCCTCACCCTCCCAGACTGCAGGTATTACAGGTGTGCACCAATGCACAGCCTGAGCTTTCACATTTTTACCAGAGGTTGAAACCTGCATAACTATAAGGGTGCCCTACTGGCATTACTCACAAATCGAGAAGGGCTTCAGAAGGCAGTGGGGCTGGGAATGGCTTCTTCAGGACTTTAGCTTCTCCTTTCCCGAGGCTGGCCTGTGCCATATTCTAACTCCACATGCACCCTAGAATATTTTTTTCACCTGGTCAGGCCCACTTCCACTACACATGAGGAAATTGAGGGGCAAGGTAGAATAGCTATCTTCCCTGAACCAAACTGGAAATTAATGAGCAGCTGGATAAAAAAAATAGTGTCTCTTGATCCAACGATCTTCTGACTTCTCATTCTAGATGGCTATGCTTGTCCCATCCCAGTAGGTTCACATCTTCATGCCAGGAAACCAGCTTCAGGCCCACCAGATGCCAAAAACTGTCTTTTATTTGATTTGATTTAAAGAAATTGACCAGTGTTTTGGGTGTTACGGAGCCCTAGGCCTGGAAACCTGCTTCTGCTCAGGCTGGAGTTGTATGCCTCAGCCACAGTCATGCAAGAAGGACAGAAAGGCCTGCTGTTCAGGTGAGGAAAGAAATCAGTTGCTGAAACATTGGTCTTTTTGAAAGTTGCAACCACAGGGGTTGGCTGGCAGAGCCTCCGTCTGGGTCACTCTCCTCAGGATTCAGCCCTCTCCTTCAATCTGGGAGTTAGTTTAGGAAGCTAGCCAGGTTTGGCAGAAAATCCTGAGGGCAGCACTTGCTCCAGGAGCTCCAGCTTTCCCTCAATGTCTGAGAGCCCCCAAGGCATTCAGAGCTTGGAACTTCCTCTACCTCCACAGCCTAGCCAGCCCAGTCTGGCCCAGGAGCTTCCAGCATACTTTTTCTTTGGAAACTACTAAACAGTTTCCAATTGCTCCCTCCCAAGCCCTACAGCTAAGAGGGGGATGGGAAGAGAAGAGGAGAGGAGAGAAACAGGAGACAAGGGTGGAGAATGAGCGGAGAGAGAAAGAGCACTAAATTGAGAGAGGAAGGAACCAACGTTGCCCAGGCAATCAAGATTCCCCTGTGTAGCAGTGAGATGGAGGTGGAAAGGCTTCTCCAGCCCCAGTTCCTGGAGGAGCCCCAGCTGGGAGAAGATCCAGAGCCTGGAGTGCAGAAACAGTTCCAGGAGGAAGTACAGCTGGAGGTGGTAGAAAGTGGGTCAAATTTGGATACAAACGATCTGGGTTTGAGTACAGACTTTGCCACCAATTTGATGCTTGAGCTTCAGTAAGTAACTCCTTGTCCGTCTGTGGGCTACTTTCTCTCCTTACAAAATGGAGGAAGGAGAAACAATATGGTCTCTAGAATCTGTTCCAACTTAAACATTCAGGAAGACCATGCCTCTAAAATCTTGATGTGTGTGGGTGGGATACATGTAAACTTGTACCAGTCCCTGAAAACCTCAACACCAGAAGGATGGGGAGAATGAGGATTCATAAAACCAAGAGAAGAATAAGAAGGTAATAATGTGTAAGAGTCATGATCCCGAGCAGAGAATCCAGCTGAACAAAATATTAGTTTTAATTTTTAAAACACAATGATGATTGACTTGATGTGGAATAGTAATGAAAACCAGAATGTTTGGGCTACCATTAGCATGCAATTGCTAAAAGTCCTTCAACCAAATGACTCCATTGCTCCAAACATGTAGGTACTGAATCGGGATTGGGTTTCTTTCATTCTTCATATGTACTTTTCCAGAAATTCTCAATTAAATGGAGAGGAGTTCTTTTTCAGATATTTACATTCAAATCTAAAAGAAAGCCTAAGAAGAGAAATTTGACTGACTTTCTATATTATAAAGCTTACTAACTTAGTAAATCACAACTCTCTCTAGAGTAACTACTGTATGATTCAATGAAGAGCCTTTAGAGAATCACAATAACAGTATGTATTGCTATTCCTCCTCAGCAATAAGCAGATGAGCTACCAAAACCCAATCTGCTTCGTGGTTGTTACTTGGTATATGACACTGTGTTCAGCTTCCTTAAACACTGGTCAGCTCTTCCTGGGCTATGGGGTGTGAGTCTATAAGCCATAGCAAGTAGAATTTCACTAACCAAAGACCTCCTTACCAGGCTAGGCAAGGATTCTGCTTGGCAGATCATCAACAGTATTGTGTGTCAACCTTGTACCCACCAGCATCTAGGGAATACAACTGCTGAGGAAACTGCGGTGGACACAGTAAGGATAAGGGAAACCTCCTGCCTCCTGTACAGACACCTGCCTACAGCAAAACTATCCTTAACACCACACGGTCTGTGCCCTCACTATTAGCCTACTTCTTCTTGGCTCAATTCATTTGTTTAACAATAATCTCTTGACTGATTTCTGGACACTCAGTTAATCTGAACCTATGATAGAGTTCTAAATTTGCAAAGTGTTTCAGCAGTTCCACAGGAGATTGGTATTCAAAGAGCACTGAAAGATATTGAATATTTCTTAGTAGCTGAGAGATCCTGGGAAGGTAAAAAGAAAGGGGAAAAGGGAGGAGAGTTTGGGAAGGGGAGGAGAAACAAAGACAGAAGTGAATTTGAGGGAGGAAAGGAAAGGTGGCCAGACTTTGGAGGTTAAACAGCTGAGGGTTGTACCATCAAATAGAAGTTACACCTTGAAATAAACGAGGTCACAAATAGGAATCTACATATGTCTTTGTAAAGTTTGTAGGGGTTTGGTGCTCCAACTTGTTTGCTGTTCTTCTCCAGAAGGTTTCCAAGCTGGGATTCACTAAACCAGAAGATGTCTGCACATGGTTGGTATACACTAGGGGGCTGTGGGAGCCCAAAGATCCTGGTGTGCAGAGCCTCTAGCTTCAATCCAGCCTTCCTTAGATATTTGCTGCTCTTCTAAAGAATTTGAATCCAGAGACCATGAGAGCTTTTAAGTTAGATTAGAAATATAGGGACAAGGAAAGGGGATGACTATTGTTTAACAGTAACAATAACAAAAATTATAAGCTACTGAAAGACTTTAACTCCCTAGCCAAATAGGAATCTCTTCCAAAGTATCCCTAGGGGGAGGACAGACTGTCTTGATTAAAGGCATTTAGCTAGCATAAGCAGGTTCCCTTGTTGATCAGCCTTGATTATTTGACAGTCCATTTGTTTAGTCCAAATCAAATAAATACATATCTTTCTTGCCACAGAATACTTTGGCTCCTCCTCTTGTGTTCCACCTGCAGGTCTTTGTCTCTTGATCACCTTGGAAGCAAGTCAGGGGAGGTGTGTGTCTCAATGCCAAAGGAAAACAGTATTCTGAGCTAGGGGCATCATGTGCTCCATGGGGCCTATGTGAGTGCCTGGCGGGCAGGCATGCTACTGATGTGGGCTTGGGGCATTCCAGCTCATGCAGCCCCTGGAACCAAGACAGAGGAAGTCCATTCCACAAAGGGCATTGGCCTGGCTAAGTGAAGTCTAGTGTGGAATGCTCATCAAAGGAAATAGCTTGAGGGAAGGAACACTTGACTGGGAATAAGGGCCCTATGTTCTATTGCAAAGTCAAGCCATAGCTAGGCTGTCACCTGAAAGGAGAAAAACAATAAGGACCAGAGGCCTGCCCCTGTGAGGGAAGAGAGAGGGAGCCAGGCTTCAGGACTTCATCCTAGCCATTTGAAGCTATCTGAAGTCCTGGTGGCTTAACATCGGAGAAGGAATTAAGTCTGTACTTGTTAGCAATGGGACCATCTGCATGCACTCTACAGAGAGCACTATTTC
Source organism: Capromys pilorides (assembly GCA_004027915.1). Classification (NCBI taxonomy): domain Eukaryota; kingdom Metazoa; phylum Chordata; class Mammalia; order Rodentia; family Capromyidae; genus Capromys; species Capromys pilorides. The sequence goes on along the minus strand of PVKN010002394.1, from coordinate 9,537 downwards.
CCCTAAATGTAGTAAAAACACACTGGTGGCGTGCAGTGTGATTTTTGGTGGTATGTGAACGTTTTTCTTCTATTTTTATAGCTATTTTTTATTTAACATGTAGTGGGGGAAATGTAGCTAACATGTGTGCCCTACGATTTCAAAAATATTATTTCTAAGAAGGCATTTTAAAAACATGAATCTGCTTAATGCTAACTTCAAGAAAATATCTTAATAGTGGTAGATAAATAAGTGGAGTCAGGGTGTACTTCTCTGTGGGTTACCAGAGGTTAAGCATGAGGAACGAGCTAAAGGATAAGTTTCAGGACCTGTACAGTAGAGTCATAGATCATCCTTTGCTGTGCACCTAGCTTGGAGTCTCCCTCTGACAGCCTTATTCCAAGCATAAGAACAACCTGCTATTTTTATATCCCTGGTGTCCTGCGCTGCTCCATGACACTCAACACTCCAGATTAGCAGTAGAGCTTTCCCTGTTTTCAGGGCACTAGCTCTACCACACCCAGACAGATGCAGGGAAATAGGCACTGGAGACTTGGTGACACTGTCCCCACCAACCTTCTCCACTGACTTCTCATCATTGTTCACAAGCATGTTCAACTTAGATTTGAGGACTTATTTCCTGGAAGCAAGGCAAGGGTCATGGGCCTTTCTCTGTGTACACAAAGACATAGGACAGGAAATATGTCACTGCAATTATTTTGAATGGAGTTTTGCTGATCTCTTGACAAAATTGGGATAAGATTTGATAAGAAATGTATATAACATCAAATTGTACAAGAGGCTTCACCCCTCTAGGAGTTTGTGATAGGCTCTGTATAAATAAGTTTGGTCTACTTTCTCTTTGCATTGCCTGTGACCGAGAACAGGATTCTCAGTCTAGTTTCCTCCCAGAGCTCACCTTGCAGATTATGAGGATGGAAGGGTTGGCAATGGGAAGAAGGTCATGGGCCTAGTATTCTGCCTTCTGGCTGGGTGCATACAAATGTTTTGTGTGTCTTTCCTATCTGGTTTGATCAACTGGACATGGTTAATTTTTTTAACATGTTAAGTAGTTATATCCTTTACCAGCCTTCTTTTGAAAACTAGGTAAATTTATTTTTTAAAAGAACAGAACTACCCTTTCTCTCCATCCTTCAGATATTATCCAAATTCTCTCGTACAAATTGTATTCTGTCATCATTAAAGGCTGAGATTAAAGCATGAATACCTCTGTCTTTAACCAGTCATCCCATTCCCACCTCTTATCAGTGGCACACATTTGCAAGATGGCAGGTTAGAAAAGAAACAGAAGCAACCCAGCCATAGAGAACCCTGCTGCCTTCCCTGATCCTTTCACCTAGCTGTGCTACAGGAAACTAGAGCTGTATGTTTTGTTTTAGATGACCATGGAATAGAGAAAGGAGATAATATCATAGTGTCTACATACTTCTTTCCTATTTAGAGCATCCAAGATCATTTTTGCTGTGTAGTGACACTAAATCATATGCTAAAATTTCATATACAGTCTTCAACTGTATATCCATATGGCCCCAGGGGCTGGGGAGATAGCTCCGTGGCACAAGTGCCTGCCTGGCAAGTGCAAGGTCATGAGTTCGAACCCTGGTCCTGCCAAAATAAAAGAATAGATATCCATATGGCCCCATTGTTTATATGAGTAACGTCATATTTAGACTATTTTTATATCCATTATCCACTTTGTGGGTAGCAGTCACAAAATCCCAGCATGACTTTCCCCCCATACCTTAAAACTAGTTTTTGTAAACTTAAGGGTGCAGAATCAATTTGAAAGCAATCTAAGTAGAACACACATAAAGAAGAATCTTGCAAAAATAGATTACTGAGTCAAACATGGATTCTAAATCCCAAGTGCAGCTGGATTTTACATGCCTTGGGTAAAGAACATAGGACATGCATAGTAGATAATCCAAAACAAGAGATTAAAATGGAAGGGATCATATATAGCTACATTTAAAATTGCACTCTGGAACTAACTTTTTCTGTAGTCCTGCTTTACTGCTTATTTGAGCTAATAAGAAAATGATCTTGTACCCTTCCTTGAAGTGTACAGAAATTGAAGTAGGGAGAAACTAACCTGAGACCAAGTATTACCACAGATATTTCAGCAAGTAGAAAAGCCACCCAGATATACTTAGAAATTGATTTGCCATCACAGAAGGCATTTCTGCCTGTCTTTGGAATGTGTCATATGGTTGTTTGCACCATGGATTTGTACAGAAAGTTCTAAGGTGATCTGTCCCCCTGGGACCTAGTTTGACTTGGGGTCACAGAGCTAAGGACTTCCCAGGAAACTAATAGTTCCCTTTGCCCTCCTCACCATACTCTATTGGCTGGCTGTATCACTGTGCTTGATTCTGATTGTCTGACCCATGTAAGTCTGCAGGAGGTAGTACAATTTATCTGAGGAAAATCACATCTGAGACAGGAAGAGGCATGGCAGCCTCTCATGCCAAGGATTTATGTATCTGTGAGAGGAGGGAAGTGTGAGCTGAGAAATGACTCCCAGAAGTGCTAGAATTGGAAGGGACAGCCCTGAAATCTTTTGCAGTCCATGGTATATTCACTGGGAATCTGTGATACCTCAAGAGGCCAGCGCCTAGCCCTTCTTTCATACCTTGAATTCACCCTCCCTCCTTTCCCCTTTCCTTCTTCCTTCTGCTCTCTCTGGCTCAGCACACTGTTAAGAAAACAGCTGAACTGGCTAGGTGCAGTAGGTGAAAGAAGAATAGCAGGAGCTTGTGCTGCTTTTTGCTTAGCAATTAGCAGCCATTGGGAAAGCCCCTAGACCCTCCAGCCAGCCACAGAAATCTTGCAGGTAATGCCATGGCTGGCATTAATAACAACCTTCATGGATAAGGTTGCCCAGGTTCCTGCTACCCACAAAGGGCCAGCTGACCTGGGCTTTTTCTAGTCTTAATTCTTGCAGCCTTTGGGACTGGACCTTTGCTCCATAAACCCTTCTGCTGTGAGGCTGCCAGACCAACTCCCTTGGCAACTTCTTCAGCCTCTAGTGATGTCTCTGGGAATTTGGGGTGGGGCCAACACTTGTCTTTAACACCACTACCCCCGATTATGAGTTGTAACCTTTGAAATGAAAAGGGACCTCAGCTTTTCATTAGAAAAGATAGAAATGCATCTAGCCATCATAGAGAGCACCAACTTCTCAGGTCTATGCTTGGCACTAGCAGAGAAGACTAGCAAAGTTCAAGCTTCCTGGCACAACTTTGTGTAACACTTCCTATTCTTTGCCTCCTAATGACTATTTTCACCTCTTTTCTCAGACCAGGGTGGGTCATGCCAGGTGAATGCCAGTAGGGAAAGTAAATGCCATCCAAGCTCAATACTTAGTCCCTTCTCACCAACGTTTGGTCCTTCATTACATGGGAAGAAATCAATTCTGGTGAAGTACTTCAGTCGATAAAGGAGATTCCTATGTCTCTTGCTCTAAACTTAGTTGCTAAATTGTAACCAGTTTTAACTAAGAAAGGAAAAAGGTGACTCATCCCTGAGAAAATAGCAGACTAGGTAGTATTCTTTCTTCTTATCCTGTTCTTTCTAGCATAAGCTCCCCTAAATAACTCTAACACTCAACTATAGGATGATAGCTCATGTTACAGAAATTCCCTGACCTACTGTCTTCTTAACAAGGGCTTTCAAGGCCTTGCTCTCTGCTAAAGCTAATGTGATAACAAGTAATTCCTGGTATCCCAGGTCACAATTCTATTTCAGTATGGTCTTTCAAAATGAGGAAGTAAAGTAAGAGCTGCAAGCTCAGTGGAGGGCATTCAAACTTGAGCTTTTCTTTCCTTTTCTATTTATAAGGTCTTGCTATGCAGCTTAGACTCATAGTGATTCTCCTGTCTCAGACTCCCCAGCACTGGAATTACAGGTGTGTGCCACCATGCCCAGTTTTGGTGGTTGGCATGACAGCTCAGCATGTGGTACCAGAGACTAAACCTGGGTCCTTGTACTTGCCAGGCAGGCACTTAGACCGCCAGCTGATTTTCCCAGCTCCCAAACTTGAGCTTTTCAGACATGATCTCTCGTCATTTTATCCCCTCCAGTCATACCATGCAGGCAGCTGCTCCCTCATATGTGCGTAAGGCCATTCCTGTGTCCAGCCTCACTCAGATATAGTAGTTGACTTTAGCAGAAGGAGCTGGGAAAATTCTGGCAGTGATGCTACCAGTTTAGCCTGTGAAGGTGGTAGCTAAATCCTGCCTACACCTCCTCCCCACCCCCACCAACCAGCCGCAGGCCCCTATGGAAAATGTGAAGAAACTGGAAATCTTCTCTCTTGCATACCTGACTCAGTTGACTCTTTAAATACCTGAGAAGGCAAGAGTGAGGTAATTATTGTAATAGCAAAACCATTCTCACTTGAAAGGAGGAGCTCTGACCTCTTACAGTACAAGGGTCATAGGCCTGATGAAGGATCTGCTGTTTTCTGTTTTCTCCAGCCCTGCTCCATTCTAGGTCCCTCACGAACCTCTCTTTCTACAACCTCCTAATGTGTCTGCTCACACAGTTTACTTAGGGGCAGTAACCCCTAGCCAAGTGATTTTCTCATCCAACACATTCTTCAAGATAGTCCCACTGCTCCTTTCAAAAGAGCACGGACAAAAACTGTCTCGACCAACATAATTACCCCTTCCCCTCCATCCAAGCACACATGAATTACAAATGCTCTCATTTCCTTCTAGTACAAGTCACTTTTGCTGCTGATCCTGTGCTCTGGGTTACCCATTTCCTGCTTAGCCCTGGCACAGCAAATGTGTCTCTGTAGCAGCTACCTCACAGTAATTTGAGAAGCAGCTCTAGGCCACCACATGTGGAAAAGGAATCAGGGGAAGACACATGTGAAATAAGAATCTCCTAGAGAAAGATGCTGGATTTTTGTAAATATCTATTATATAGAGAGATACCAGCACTGGCCCTATCTAGGATAGCAGCATAATTTACTCTAAGTTAATTTTTAAATGATTATTATATCCTCCCAGTTTGAGTGGCTTTCACAAAATCCTTGACACTGTTTCATCTGCCTCAGGGAATCAGCTACCACCCAGCTCTTGGCTATGTGAAAGTCCTGGGCACATGTACCCCTATTTGTCTTGGATCCGCCAGCTTGTCCCTCAGTATCTGATCAGTTTCTGCCTAGTCAGTCAAATGTGCCCTGTTGTTGAGCCTGTTTGGGTGTGGAGGATGGGAAAATGGAGCAAGCACTCAAGAGGGAACTACTCTGTTTCCCCACCCCTGACTCACCAACTCTTTCTCCTTGTTCTGTGTCTTCCATTTCTCGGTTCCTATCCTAATTAGACCCAATCCCCATTGCCTGTAATTCTGGGTTTGCAGTTTTGCTCCCTATATTCACCTTGTCCGTCACTTCCACCATTCTTTAGCTCAACCCTTGGGTTGGTTGAAGATTTCTGCCTGCCTATCCACTGAGCCTGCTTAAAGATATCTAGCAAATTCCTTTGACCATTTTCTCTTTGCATGTCAGGAATGCTAATTCATGGTGGGACCACAGCTTGAGAGATGCTAGGGTCAATGAGATAGCTCAGCGATCTACAGTGCCTACTTAGGCAAACTTAGGCAACCACAGGGACTGTGGTGCGATCCACCCCCCCCCCACACCACATGCTGTGCCAGCCCCACCCCCATTTCAGGCTGAGCTGACTGTAACATGAAAAAAGAGAGAGATGCTACTTCAATACATTTGCCTTAGAGAGCAACTGCTTCTACCCCAAAGCTAACTCAGAAGGTGGGGTTACTGCTCACATTCACCTGGTTCACAACTTTTTCTCATTTGTAGGTTCACATTTCTAATGGGCATCTGGCACAGATTGCCAAAGCTGCAACCCCATTCCACAATAACCAACAGTCCAGGCTTGGGATGCTAGAAAATGCTACTAAGTAGACATAAAGCACTGTTTCTCTTTTCCTCTCTCCCTCTCTGTCTCTACGCACCCCCCCCCATACCTTTACACTAAGCTATATCCCCAGCCCTTTTATTTTGGGACATTACCTTTGTAAGATCCCGAGGCTAGCCTCAAACTTGTGATCTTCCTGCCACACTTTTGCAAATTGTCTGCCTTTGTATAGCATTCTATCCATTCTTCTTCTTTGTATCCTGTCTTCTAATTCTCACAGTACCTAACTGACGTGGTACCTTGGATGCAGGACAGCACCCTGTGTTAGGCAAGAGCTCTTGTCTACACCCCTGATTGGTATAAGTACTCTTCTGGAGCCTTAAGAATCCATTGGCTGGCTAGGGAGATAGCTCAGTTGAATAAGCACTTGACTGGCAAGCACAAGAACCTGAGTTCAATCCCCAGTTCTGAAAAAAAAAAAAAAAAAAAAAAGAATCCATTGGCATCACAAAGAAAAGTGGAGGCCCAGACAGTGGGACTCTTACTCCCAACTTCAACCTGAGCAGCCTTACTTTCATCTGTTTTATTTATTTATTTAATACCAGGGACTGAACTCAGGACCTTGCACTTGCCAGGCAAGTGCTTATTCTACTAAGTTAGCTCCCTGGCCCTGCTTTCATCTGTTTTATAAGTTAGGATTTCCAGGCCAGTGAGATAGCTCAACAGTCTAAAGCACCTGCTTAGGTAAACTTAGACAGATGCAGGAGACCATGGTTCAATCCTGGCACCATATGCTGTGCCAGCGCTGCCCTTAGGGTGGGCTGAGCTGGCCAAAAAAGATTTCTGTGGGAGATTTCATTTGAAAGAAGGGTTCCATTTCTTAAAACTCACTGCTTTAGTCTTTTCTTTCTCCACATCAAAATTAACCTACATCCTGTCTTCCCTCGGGCTCTGAACTCTGGTAGCAGACAGGGGTGGGAAATGCTAAACCAAATAAGAATCCCTTCTGATGTGTTTGCTGGCTCAGGCAGGCTGGCCATGCCAGTGCCTTCCCCCAGTTAAAATGCTGAGAAGAACAGAGAGATTAACATCCTGTTTTTCCCATCCTGTGGCTGCTTCCCCACTCATCATTAACAATAATACCCCACATTTGCATACCACTTGATAATTTCCAAAGCACTTTAACAGAATTTATCTTATCTGATCCTCTGGAAAGCCTGTGAAGGCCACCAGGGTAGAGGCTATTATTTACATTTTATAGACTGAGGAGACTGAGACTATTTAATCATTGACCTTTCTGAGGAGCTTGCTAAAAGGAACTAGTCAGGGTAAACTCAAGGGATAGTTAAAAGGAACAAGAGTTGGAACAAGGGTTATGAAAGGAATGACAGGGGCAGTGGGGAGAACAGGAAAAGAAAGAGCACACAGTGCCCAGTTTTACTGTCATTTCAGAAGCCTCACAGAACCTTGGGAAGGGCCAACTCAAGAAGGCTAAGATTTCTTCTTCATGATGGTGGCTGCCCAGACTCCTGAGTGGGGCAGTGTCCCATCCAGTGCAATAGTTACTTCACGAACCTGATCTTATCACATAGCTCTCTTGCAGTTTGTGGAGCAGAATTTCTAGTCCTAGGACTAAAATGACCTACAAAGATCATTTCATTCAGCCCCTAATTCATTAGAAGAGGATGCAGAAACCTAGAGAGAGAAAAAGTCTTGCCCAAGGTCGTGGAAAAGCAGAGGCAGAGATGGGTTGAAACCAATGTTTCCGAACTTGCGTCCAGAGGTATTTCCACTATAACAACTGCTCTGTGTGTTTATATGCACATGTTCAAGGATGTGAATAAGGCATGTGCCTAGAATGCCTGTCTGGTGAAATACTGTGGCCTGGACCTTGTACCCATATGCAATGGCTGAGGGTTAAAATCATTTATAGGGCCTAGGCTATGATAGGGTGTGAGAAAGACAGGGTTCAAGGTTTTTCTCTCAAGGGGATTCACCCATATAAACTGTTCCAGGTAATTAAGATCCCAGAAGACTTGGCAGCTGCTTGCTGAACAAATTAGATTCTGCCTTTATGGGCATGTTCTGTGCTGGAGATCAGAGGGCCCTCCCTGATATTTGGTTCGTTAGTCATTGTTCCCTGTCAGAGCAAGCACTCAGAAAATTGGATGTCTGGCAACAGTCTGTATTCAGAAATTCAATAGCAGGAGCAGCAATGGCAACAGCTTAGTGTCTGGGACACTGCTGCATGCACAGTAGGTACTTGAAAAATGCTTGTTAGCTAACTAATGAACTAAGGTAAAGAAAGCCATTAGTTCTCTGTGCTATTCAGAATGAAACAGTATCAATAACAGATCTGACTGCTTTTAGCAGAGCCACATTTGAACTTTTTAATGAGCAAGCTGGCAAGACTTGGGGCTGAACTCACTGGAGGCTGGATATCCTATGCAGACTACACTGTGTAGGTCACAGCACCCACTGCTTAGATGTTGAGCTACATTCTTTCTTGGATAGCATGGACTCACTGCTTGCTCTCAGCTTACCCACAACTTCCTTGTAGTGGAATCCAAAGGCCTTTTTCCCAATTCTAGGCTTCTTTGGCAAGAATAGAGTATGCTTGGCAGGGAACAGTAGGAGGTCCCAGGGCACTCAGGATGTGAGCAAAGTGAGCAAACATCATGCAGATATATAGGATGAGCGAGCTTCAAAACCAACTCTTCCTTCTTCACCATCTTGCTGTTGACCAGGCCAGCCAGGTTAATTTGGACAGACACTTTCAAATTGTTCTTAAATGTCAGGGAAGGTTTTTGTTTTTGTTTTGTTTTGTGCCTTATACTGAGTGTTCCTAGTTCTAAATACCCAGCATTCTTTGCAAAGGTCAGCTAGCATAGCAGGACTAAGAGAATCTCAGAAGCTTTTGGCAGTCACTAAAGGTTACTGCTGGTGTCTTGTCTATAGGCCAAGGGAGTGAGTTCTGTGAGAGATTTCAAATGTCCTTCATGGACTTTTCCACCATACTAAGAACCATTAGGGAAAAGTACTTCTCCAGTTTACCTTGCTATCTGGTCAGTCTGTCAAATCTGATCTGCCAAAGAAATGTCATGAACACAGACTCTTTTGTCTTTGTTGAGGAGAAAGATGTATAAGAACATGTGTCTAACTACATATGAGTCTTAGGACTTGAATATGTGGAGTAGATATGGGAAATAATATGGATATATATAAGCATCTGTATATGCTTTATGCAAAAAGGTATAGAAAAATTTATGTTAAACATATTTGTATATGAGGGATGCCTGAGTTTGTAAATGCATAGCTGAAGAATAGCATCTGGGAGGGTTGATATACATTTGACATATATGTATAACTCCATCTGAGTCTAGACCTGTGCAATGTGTGGTTGCCTGTACAAGTGTATGCATAAGCAGATCATTTTCTCTCACTCTCGGCGCACCCCCCCCCGTGTGTGTGTGTGTGTGTGTGTGTGTGTGTGTCTGTGTGTCTGTGTGTCTGTGTTCTTCTGCTGAGTTTTATATGTCTCTACTATTATCGAGTCTTATGCCTTCCTAGGAGAACTGTTTTGGTTCCTCTTCTCTTTTCTGCATTCCCAGACCTCCTTAAATTTTCTTGTTCTACTTCCTCCTTCTTG
>PVKN010002393.1:0-42831 GCA_004027915.1 Capromys pilorides | reverse complement strand
AAAAAAAAAAAAAAAAAAAAAAAAAAAAAAAAAAAAAAAAAAAAAAAAAAAAAAAAAAAAAAAAAAAAAAAAAAAAAAAAAAGCAGCTACCCTGAAAAGAACATACCAAGAATCATAGTTAAATTATAGATTCATTACAACAGGAGATTCACATTCTCCAGAACCACTTTGTGCAGTATGTGGTGACAGCTACCCCAACAGAGCCATAAAACCTGCACAACTGCTTCACCACAAAAATGTGCGTTAAATAAAATCCTTTAGAGTTAAAAAATGAACATGAAGAACAGGGGCAATTATGGAAAGCCACTCATTCATCAAATATATCAGTGCCAAGAGCATTATTCTTAGTGGTTAACCACACCACTAATGCTACAAATGCTCTTTACTATTGGTAAATAGCCATTGCTGTTTGTCTCAAACGATTAGGAGAGGCTATAGTTCCAAAGGTAGCACATGTTCCTTTTTCAGCTAGCACCACAACTAGACCAACTGAGGAAACAAGAGAGGATACTGAGGCACGGCTGTGAGAGCAAGAGTCATCGCGGTACACAATCCAGGTGAATGCGTCCATCAGTGCTGTCAGCGAGGCAATAACGTTTTCATGCAATCTGTTCAAATCCTTGAATGATTATGTGTTGGTAAAACTGAAGCAGTCATTTCATGTGGGTACATGTAACAGCCATGGCTGACGGCTCTCTGGTTTCACTACTTAGATTAAAGAGGTTGCTTCTGACTGAGTCCATGCACTGGGTCCTGCATGGGAAAATTCTGACTGGCTGCAAAATGCCAGCTGGCATTAAGTTGTGTAGGATGTTATTAAAATGGTCAGCCACATTAAAGTCCAGGACATGCCCCTCACTCAAAGCTGTTCATGAAACTCTTTGAGGATATGAACATAGAACATGCATGTCTTTTCGTATACACAGCAATGAAACAGCCTTTTAAGGTCGGTCACTGACCAGAGATTTTAGTCATGAGAGCCGCTTCAGAGATTTCTCGAGCAAAACACTGCCTGCACAGAATGGGTCACCAAGCTTACTCATTTGAAATATTTGTCTTGCTCGGTGCATACAATCTGTCGTTTCAGGGAAGAAAGACAACTGGGGTCAGGCTGACAGAAAAGGTGCCTACATTCAAAGCCATACTGGAATACAGTCACACTGCAGTTGGTGAACGCTTTTGTTTGCAAACAACTTGGTTTGTAGAAAGAAGCGTTTGGCAAAGATTTGCTTTTATTGGCAAACTCTGCACCAGGTGATGAATATGACCACAACCATTTTTCCCCCATGAACATGAATGTGGCCTTTATCCAGAGTTGTGGATCAAGTTAAGTTTGTGAACTGAGGTACCTGCAAATAAGGCCAATGAACCCTAATGTTCATTGAGTGAACTTGAGAACTTTTGACATGTTTCAAACATTAGCAGATTGTGAAAGACTAATTCAGGGCCTTATTCTTTCAGCTGGTCTCTAATCACCTATCTCAGCTCGCAAATGAGCTTGAGCATCACTTCCTTATGGCAAAAGATCCCCAAACTGGGAAATAATGACCCCTCAATCAATTTGTGAGTAAGTCAGTGTAGTCTACTTTTTCATGCTAGCTGAGGACCAACTGCCTAAAATTGCAAATGGTGAAGCTGCCACAAAATCACTCAGCAGTCTACTTCTGCTTCCTGTCTTTGTGAAGCAGGCTTTTCTGAAGTAATGGCGAACAGAAGTAAATTACTTCAAGAGTCACCCTCTCCTGTGACCCCCCAATGGGATCATGTAGCTGCTGTAAAACAAGCCCAGGTATCTCACCGATTCCTTATGGTGGTGAGCTCTATAATTATTTCATTGCATTTCACCATGCAATAATAACAGAAATAAAGTATACAGTAAGGACAATGGGCTTGAGCCAACTCCAGACCATCCCTGCTCCCTGTGTGTGGGAAAATTTTTTGCCACAAGAATAGTCTTCAGTGCCCAAAATGTTGAGAGCCATTGATTTTGAGAGCCAGAATTCCCAATGGCTAATTTTAGGGGTCTCCATAGGGAAGGCTTGGCCTTCTCAGTTACTTCTGTGGGCTGGCCATTAGCTGTGGAGGACTGAGGCCAGAAAGTCCCCCAGCAGTAACACTCAGGGCAGTGCTACCCTTCTAAGGACAAAAGAATGGAAGGAGGGGAGGATGACACTTTGTGCAAGGTGACAGACATGTGAGACAAAAGAGAAAAGGCCGCTTGCAAGACACCAAGTGGCTCAAAATGTCGGATGACTGTTTAGGAAGTCAAACAATAGCACGGTACTTGGCAAAATTTACAGATATGAAGAAGATGAGATTGGGCTAGAGTCCTCAAAAAAAATGTCAAAGAACAAAATATTCCTGTCATTTTAGGTTTTTGGTAATGTAGAATCTATGCGATTTTTTGGGCGGGGGGATAAGGAAAACTGTTATTTTTATTTAAAAGATAAATTTCTTTGAGGCAGGAGTATCAGTGCGAGTTCGAGACCAGCCTCGGCTATAAAAGTGAGCTCAAGCCCAGCCTGAACTGCATAGCGAGACCCTGTCTCAAAAAGACAAAAAAAAAAAAGAAAAAAAGAAAAGAAAAGAAAAAATAAACTACCTATGAATTAAGGAAATTTAAGCAATCTGCTACCAAGTCATATCTGTGGCCCTGATTTGTGCATCAGTTAAAACAAAGTAAAAGAAAATTCCCTCATGCATACAAAAACATGGACATATGACTACTTTGTCAGTGAATGATAAGGAATTGTTTTAAGTTTGCTTTAGGTATGAAGATAGATTTATGGTTATGACTCCATGCTGCTTTTTAAGAAGTCTATATCTGTCTATATCTTTTCTTTTTTTTTTTTTTTTTTTTTTGTGGGACCGGGGTTCAAACTCACGACCTTGTACTTGCCAGGTAGGCACTTGTGCTACAGAGTTATCTCCCCAGCCCAAGCAGACTATACCTTTTCAAGACATACATCAGAATAAAAACACATGACATGTGGGCTGGGGAGATAGTTCAGCAGTCTAAGCACCTGTCTGGCAAGTGCAAGGACCTAAGTTTGAACCCCAGTACTGCATGCAGCGCTGGCCTAGGAGCCCAGGGAGTACCATGCCCCCTGGAAATCAGGTGTGGCAGCATCCGACTATAATCCTAGTGCTGGAGAGACTGAGACAGGAGGATCACTACAAGTCTGATCTGTATGGTGAGACCTTGTATCCAATAAACGCAAAAACAAAAGCATGAGACAAAAAATCCCACATGATGTGAAGTCTACTTCAAAATAATCCCAGGGTGAAGGCAATGAGAAATCTATGACTTTTTAGGTGACAGGGACAAAGGCTTGATGTCATTCACACAGGGTTCATTATGATATTCTTTTTAGCACATGTCAAAGTTTTTCTGTAATAAAAAGGAAATAAAGTGAATAAACCGTATTTTAAAGCTAAGCGTGGGTACTGATTTTTATTCTTTAAACTCTCTATATTGCATGCACTACATTATCTTGTATATGCCTATGTCATGAAGTTAATGTTTAATCTAGCCAGGTTGGTGATATTTATCAGACTTTGAATTCCTCTGCACAAGTGTCATATCTGACATTTCAAACTTCAGGCCTTGGACAAGTTATTTTGACTCTTTGAATTGCCGTCTTCTCATCTTTAAAATTGAGATAATGACAAAACAGAGTGCATGGGGCTTTTGTGACTACTGAAACTAATAATTTTATGATGCATATAGTCCAGTGTCGGAGATGTTCTAAAGCTTCAGTCCACATACTTTTACTAATACTTGGCTGCTTCCGCTATGTTTCTTAATAAGAGTCATAAAATAGTTTGAGACATTTATTCATTCAGCATTCATTGAATGTGTATTGTGTTTTAAATACATCTTTGGGAGCTGGCCTTTCTAAAATACTATCTGCTCCTTGAGGCTTAAAGTTGTCTTTTAAATTTAAGAAATGTCTATGGTGACAATTTCAGCACTTGGAATGCAGAAGGATTTAAAGGTTATTTGAATCAATCATCATATTAAATTTGTTTGAGTCGCCAAAGATGCCGTATTCATGCTGTACCCCAATAAAAGTTTTCCTGATTCCCCCGAGTCACTGGCACACATTAACCCAAGCTCTTTAAATAGCACAAATGCTGCTTGAAGATATGCAAAGTCTCTTAAAATAGCAAGACAGTCCGAGTCATGCAAGATGCAGTATGTTACTTAGAATATTCATAGAATATGCAAATTCACATCCATCTCTTGCTTGCAGACAACAAAGCAGTATTTGCATTACTTCACGTGCTGGAAGCGTGGTCCTGGTCATTAGTGGCTGTGATGGGAGGAAGGTCTAGCAGAAGGTAGTCAGGCAGTGGGGCGTTGCCCATGGAAAGGCAAGTGCAGTTCTTCCAGGACCCCTGGCTGGTTCTCGCGATGGCCATTGCTGTGCACACACCCAGTTTGGCCACAACTTTCCCTCTAGCCTCCTGCCTCTCCCTGAGATGGGTCGGTCCTCACACACATGCTCTAAGGAGCCACACCATCATACCGCTGGGACACAGTCCCCGGGAGCTCTCACCCGTGGCGGGGAAGATGGGGGCCACCTGATCCCGGACTTTGAGCTCTCTTGACCCTCAGAGCCAACTAAGTGAACAAAATACCAGATTAATCTTTCTATCACAAGAGAAAATAGACTAAGACAGAGGACATCTAGAAAAATCCTGAAGACTAATTATCCAAGTCCACAAATGAGAGAGTTTGGTTTACTATGAAGGAAGACTGTTCTGAGAGCTCAGAATGTCCCACGTCACTTGCCGACCAAGGGTCTGAAGAACCAGAGCTCTAGGCCCTTTTCTGAAAGCAATGCCACGAGACGCACTGGTACCCGAAGAACAATGCCTGCTGCTTTGCTACCACTCGTCTACACAGAAACCAAACTTATAAAAAATGATACAATCGGGACGCACCGATGACGTGACTCGCAATGTTTTTGCCTGATCCTATGGGACTATCAGAAGACCGAGCTGAAGAGAATATCAGAATATCAGTTCCCCCACCTCCAGCTCCTTCTGAGTGTCTTACATCTGTCATGCAGCTGGACTTCTTTGTGTCAGTATTGGGTAGAATCCAAGCATCGCAACTCCTTGAAAAATCTACTTGTTATGTTTCAAAGGATACACTGTAAAACCTCCTAGTGGTGCAAATGTAGATTCTGCCTGTGTCAGGTTCACAGGACCAAGCCCAGGTAAGAAGAGACCCCCGAGAGCCTAATGAGGCCCCATGGAGACCACCCAAGCCGGGGTCAATCTTGGGCTTCTCTGGATGCACATGGTCAGAGGGCAGCGCTCTCTTGTAGCTACAGCCCTAGCAAACAAGCCTACTGGAACGGAAAGACTTTGGGGCTTGCTCTCACATGAAACTATCTCCCACCCATTTACCCCTCATTAGGCAGACCCAGCATGCCGTAACCTGGAGAGACAAAAGCGAGGGCTGGCTGCATCGCTTCCTCACGGCCAGGCAGAGGAGGCAGGGCTGGGAGGGTTCAGGGTCTTGCGCAGTGCAAAGCCTGGGTCTGTCCACGGAAAGATTGGATGAATACCAAATGTTCTAGTAACTGTGTGAGTCAGGCCTGTGCAGTTTGACACTTCTCACATAGAAAACCCTCACCCTAGCTCTGGTCCTGAGCTCCCTGCATGGGAGTAACTTCCTACACATTTCCACCTGGACATGTGGTAGAGATGCCCAAAGTCACTCGCACAAAGAAGACCCCTGGACTCTACCCATATCCCAAGCTGAGCCTCTCTTGTCCAACAGTGCAGGAGGCTGAAGCTGAAGTTTGCTGCAAGGTGGAGGCCAGCCTGGTCTACATAGCAAGACTCTTTGTTCAAAAACCAAAAGTTAATAAAAAACAAAAACCTGATTGCTCATACTAAAAACCTGGAGATCATTCCTGAGTCCTCATTGCTCTCCCCAGCCAACGGCAGTGCAACCCCTGCTCGCCCTGGTCCTGGCTACGTGTTCTCTGATGAGCCTCACAGCCTTTCACTGCCCATCACGTCGGGTTTCCGCCATCCATCTGTCATCTACACTGGCCTGCACCTCAGGCCAGTTCCCCGCAAAAGCCAGGGAGATCTCCAGGAACAAACCACATCTCATTACCGAGCTTCTCGAGGTCACCAGTCCTGCCCCGGTGCAGACAGGCTGGATGGACTCTGAAGTCACCATCGTGGACCACGAGGCTGCAACAGGAGGTCTCAGTGCTTTCCCCCATCTTCACTCCAGTTCTTCCCCCTGTTCCGCCTGTGCTGTGTGTTCCCACAATGCACCTCACTCTGTTTCTCTTGCTCAACCCTCCTGGAAACTTCTCTCCCATCCAGCTACTGAGTTTCTCCTTTCCACAATTAACTTCTCTGGCAAAACACCAGCTCCTAATTCTTTCCTCCTGACCACATCAGTGAAAGGAATTACCCCTGCCCTCCCTAACACACCATCCCACTGCTTTCAGCGGCTTTCACAGTGCTTACTAGCATCTGAAGTTATCTTCTATCGTTAATTACATCTTTTGTTTCTTTTCGTTCACCAGAATGAAGGTGCCATCAAACCTAAAGACATCTATTTTGCTCACATTCCTAGCATGTGGCCCACTATTCAATAAAGGTCAGTTCTACGACTAAATAAATTAATGTAGTTAAAAAAGTCCCACCCATTTAAATATCTGAGGGTCCAACATAAAGTGGGAATATTTTTCTGAGTATGCAAAAGTTACACGGTTTCTATCCTTCTGGGTTAGTTGCTGGATGATTATCTTTCCATCCAAAGTAGAATTGGATGCTCTTCTGGACAAGGCTAAAGGACAAAATCTGGGCCCCTTCTTTCCTCTAGCACAGCCCCAGAGTTCCTAGAATACCCGCTGGAGGCTCCGAGACATCTGCCAGTTGAGCACCGGCTGCTCAGTTATTTCAACCACGTGAAGGCGTGAGCCTCAGTGGGCTCCAGGAGCTTTGGCAGAGCCGGAAACTCCAGTTCCCCAGGGCGGCACATTCCCACCCGGGGTCGGTTTCTGTTAGCCAGAGTGCAACCCACGCTCCCAGGAGAGGAAGCACGTTGCTGGCGTCCATGGCTGCTCTGCTCTCTGCAGGCAGCGGCCCTGCACGTGGGCATCACCGCATCTCTGGGATGGAGCCCGTGGGAAGCCACCTTGCGCTTGGGAAGTGCCAACCAAGGGAGGCGTTTGCTGTGCAGAAGCCGGCTCTGGCTCTGGGTTGGAGAGAGGCTCTGAGTACTTACTTAAAATGCTACAGGTAAACGCGCGGCACGGTGACGACTCACCACTTCTGCAGAGGAAGAGGCCTCAGGGAGGTTTCAGATACGAGGAGGACCCCTGGGCCTTGAGTGCAGAGCTCCGGGGATGCTACCTGACCTCGCGTTCAGCTCCTTGCAGCAAGGCTGGGGCCCATGGCAGAGACAGAGCCCGGGCCTCCGAGCAGACGTTGTCTGCTTTCCAGCCTGGCTGCGACGGTTCCTGTCCTCGGCGCTGCTCCGCCCACACAGGGCTTCTTGAGTCCCTCCCAGTTCCAGACCTTCTTCTGGCCCAGGGCCTCTGCACATGCTGCCCCCCCTGCCCCCAAGCTCCTTGTTTCCAACCTGGTTGAATGCCTATTTATTCCTTGCACAGCAAACCTGAGCACCAAGCAAGAGAAACTGCTTTGAGCTCCCCATCCCATTCTGAACTACGACCTCATCTTCATGATCCGGACTAGGATCTGTGCTATGGTTTCGGCTCCATGTCCAAGAGCCTCACGAACTCATCAGTGGAAGATTCGGAAGTCGGGAGCTGACTTGCGGCTACGTAGGCGGGTCTAGCAGGAAGAGGCGGGCCACTGGGGTCAGGACCCGGAAGAGTTTCATCTCCTGTCCGCTCCATTACTTCCTGTTTCCTGGATGCCAGGATGGAGAAACCTTCCTGGGCCCTGGTCTTTCTGCAAATGTTAGGTATTTTGCCCTAGCTATGAGCAAAATGACTAAGATTATTTATTACCGTCCATAGGCCCACACGTGGGATCCAGCCTCCTGGCTCTACTGACTTTCATTTCTATTTCTTTAAGAAAACTTCCTAGGCCATCTTTCAATATCTTTTGATTTTGGGACAAAGGAATGAACCCAAAGCCTTTGTACTGAGTATATTCCCAATCCTTTTTTTTTTTTTTTTTTGAGTCTCAGGAAGT
Source organism: Capromys pilorides (assembly GCA_004027915.1). Lineage (NCBI taxonomy): Eukaryota > Metazoa > Chordata > Mammalia > Rodentia > Capromyidae > Capromys > Capromys pilorides. Next base: position 34,623 of record PVKN010002393.1, on the reverse strand, counting down.
CATTAAGTTGTTCTGGCTGTGCTCAATCTTATAATCCTCCTGCCTCAGCCTCCCAGAGTGCTGGGATTGCGGCTATGTGCTGCCATGACTGGCTCCCAAACAAGTCTAACCACAGACTCCCCAGACAGCTCTTCCACATCCCAAGGATAAGGTGACACATACTTGGGAAACAGAAAGAATGACTTGTTGGGTCACACAGTTCCTTCTTGACTGAGTCTCAGTTGAAGCTGAGGCCTCCAACCGCAGAGACTGCTGGGTACAGAGCCTGCCTGCCTGCCTGCCTGCCTGGGGGGAGGCTTCTACCTATCCACCCCAACCCTTTTACCATCTCTGTAGATCTCATCTTTCAGGTTCCCAGTTTCTCCCCAAAGCTCGACCTGGATCTATCTATCTATCTCTCTCTCTCTCTCTCTCTCTCTCTCTCTCTCTCTCTCTCTCTCTCTCTCTCCCTTTATGGAAAATCTAAACTCTAAGAAACTCTTGTGGGTGTGATGACTAAGCTGCTCCTCATCTGTGCTGTACAAGACAGTAGCTAACAGCCCCATGGGGCCACTGGACTCTCCAAATGTGCCTAGGGGGACCACTGAAAAGCAAACTGCTTATTGTACTACATTTTAATTAATTTAAAGTTGAACGGTAGCAAGTGCTTAGTGACACTGACAGAAGACAGTGCAGCTGAAGACCAACCCACCGTAAGTTCCATTCTTAGCACTAACCTAGATTCAGATGAAATATCTCATCCACGTGCGGAGGGAGAAGGCAGCAGGGCCAGCCGGAGCGGCCGGGCTGGGCGCTCACTGAAGCACGAGTTGGCTTTGCTGTCTGCAGTGACTTCATGCTCTGCCTCACTCGCCTCCGCTGTTAAAGCAAGGGTGGTGGAGCCTCGGTGCTGGGCAGAGGGATGAACAATCAGGTTAATTCATGCAAAGTAGCCTGGCATATTGGAAGTGCTGCTAGACTGCCAGTGGTAATTATATGATTATTATTGCCTGATTCACACTGTGGAGCCCATGGCTGTTTGGATGATCCTGAGCCGGGCTGTGGAGCTGTTGCTCCTCTGCCGTGAAGCAGGGGCAGATCACATGCTGCCTTCCCAGAAGCTGTGGCAGGAGATGTTCCCCAGATCGTTCCACAGGATCTCAGGGATGCACCGCCCTACCGGAGCTGTCACCACACTCCTGTCAAGGACAGGGAACAGGCATGGAGCCCCAAGCAGTCTGCCCAGTGCTGCACTGCTCTAACACGTAGATGTGAGCGCGAGGCCCTCAACACAGTGCCAGCCGCCTGTGTGCGACCACAGAGAGGGGTCTGTGTCACAGCCAGGAAGGACGCTGCTGTGACGGGACAAAGAGAAGGAGCAGGCAGAGCACGCGCTGTGAGGCTCCACCCTTGGGTCACCGAAGAGCACAAGTCGCAGAGGTCGCTGTGCACCTTTCACTACAGCTACTGCTGTGACCCTGGCCTGCGGGAGCCCTCGGCCCGGGCTGCCAGGGGGGCTTTGGGTTCTCAGCTGGAAGACTAATCACGCGATGTCCTCTGTGCTCCTCAGCCCAGAAGCAACGTGGTCGATCCCGACTTTCTTGTACTGAAGTTTAGAATGAAACCCTGGCTTCAGATAAAACCAGAGCCGCACTCCTCGCAATAAACAGAAGCAAGCGTAGGGCTCTCAGTGCACCCCGCCTCACTACCGCTCTCAGGGGTAGTGAGAGGATGCAGGGGCTCGGCATGGAGCAGAGGCTCCTGGGATTACCATGTGATGTGTGATGTGTGATGTGCTCCATGAGGGGGCTGAAGGGCCGTGTCATGGATCGCGGGGTCTGAGGGTTCTCAATCCCTACAGGGAGTTTTGATGTCTTTCAGTGACCCGGCAAGTGCACTGATCAATGGCTCATGATAAAAATTCAGGATTCTAGCAGACAGAACCATATTTAGTCCAAAGCAAGCTTTTTGCTTCTTTTAAGAGCAAATTGTTTTTAAAACATTTTTAAAAGAGAACAAAAGATAAAAAGAAAACAGAAATAATACAGATTTTCACTGAATAAGATGTAGGAATCCAACAATGGTTGTTCTATGGCATATTGTTGCCTTTTGATTGATTAGTTGTTAATGATTTTTTTTTTTTTTTTTTTTTTTTTTCAGCACTGGGGATTGAACTCAGGACCTTGCACTTGCCAAGCAAGTGCTTATTCTACTGAGCTATCTCCCCAGTTCTGACTAGTTGTTTAGATTTATCATATCTAACCAGGAAAAATTGGTCAAAAAATTAAAAGGAAAAACTGTTCAAGCATTAGCTGCTCCTGTGTATATTTTCTATCTTTCCCACATAAACCCTTAAACAAAGGTGTTCTTTGTTTCTTAATGTCATCATGAGATTAGAGAAAAGCCATCCATAAAAGAGGGCCCAGTTCCTGCCTGCTCCACTCAGGTATCCGTCTGGGAGATGCTGTGGACTTACCTGGGCTTTCACAGGCACTGGTGAAACTTATCTTCGGGGTGAAAAGGTGAAGCGCCCAGGTCCTTCTACCCTGCTGGAAGCTGTGTTTGCTGGTGAAACACACTTCAGGACATTGTTCGACAATACGCGCTAAAGCCGCACAGGTCCACCTCATAGCCCAGAGCTCTGCTGCTGGGTAACTATCCTAAGGAAGTGAGAAACACACACTACCACGCACCGCCTAGCATGCATAGGGCCACGCAGAATGGCTGTACAGACAACAGCTCTGAACTGAAGCTGGCACTGTCATCGGCAGCACGACGGATACACAAGCGTGGCGGATCTGCGCAGGGACCACCACACGATGCGGCACAGAGGAATGAGTCTTTGCTTCTTGCAACACTGTGAGTAAATCTCATAGTCACAAAACTGCACAGAAGAAGGCTGAGGGGAAAGGGCACAGGGGGCTTTATAATTTCACTTATGCCAGCTGCCTCCTTGGTACAGTAGGTGACATGCCGCTCTCGTACCTTCACTTATAGGAAACTCACAGGAGGCAAGACTAACCCGCAAGGACAGTTCCAGTGCTTAGGCGTCCGGGGAACACGCTGGCTTTAAGGGCTCAGTGCTCCTCAGTGTCACTTGTCTCCATAGCAATGGAAACAGGCTCTCAAGTGAGCATCCCCCACCACCAAAGAGACACTGTGGGTCTCAAGAGCTGCCTGGGAAAGTGGCTCACACTATGTGAAAGGGGTGGCTGCAAAGATGTGGCACTCTGCGTGGCGCCCCACTGCAGAAGGCTCTGCTGAGTGTACCCAACCCCGAGAAGGCGCGGCACAGGACGCGAACACAGGACGGCCCTCCGGGACCTCCATCCAGAGGGACTGGGTTGGCACTGACTCGTTTCTATTCTGGGGACCTGTGATTCATCGGGTGGGAGCTGGATACAGAGCATGGGTATTGATGGCGCTCTTTCCTCTTCAGTATTTCTCTTACAGCTGGAAGGAAGCTAAAACGAGCACATTCTGCCTGGTGGTTTTGTTCTTTTTCTGGGAATCCAGGGGCAAAAGCAGGCTGGAAAGAATGGCGCAGGCTCAACTCGGGTGTAGCTTGCTCCTGGGCGGCTCTCGCCAACTTAGACACGGGTAGGATTCTGATGGAAGAACAGTATGCCCTTTGCTTACGTGTGTGCCCGTGCGGGGCAAACAAAGCACATTTTTCAGGTGAAGAAATGACGGAGGTGAAGCCCCCCACAGCGGCCCTCCTGTGGAACAGAAACACAAGTCGGCCAGCTGCAGGTTTGCAGGAGGAAGCTTTTAACTCTGACTGGAATCCTGCTGGCAGTTGTCTGCAGACCCCAGATGCGACTGAGGTCAGGTCTCAGGAAGGGACACAGAAGAAGGGACAGACCGTCAACAAGCTGGGGCTTCCCCGTGCTAACTCTTACTGGGGAAGCGCTGGCACTTACAAAGCTGCCCACCTGCAGCTTAGTCTTTTGCCGTTCAGCTCACCCAGTGTCTGCAGGGGTATCGAGCCGAGGGCCTGGGTGGGGACCGGGGAGGTTGTGTCTCTCACAGGAGAGGAGGCCTGCCTGCTAGGGGTTGGAGCTCCCCCCCCCCCCCCCCCCCCCCCCCCCGTGACTGTCCCGGTTGCCCATCCCAGTCAGTCCTGCATCCTGCAAGACCACATTAAAGCCCCGCTTTCCTCATTCCTCGCGCCTCCAATTCCACTCCTCAGGTCAGGCCTGGACAAATTAGCACGTGTCTCACACCCTGAAATCCCAGAGCTAAAGTCCGGGTTCGGAAAATGCTGTCTGAAGTGGTGTGTTCTTTGTACCCCACTTTCTGTTTCCTTGGTAATGATGAGCTTCCACTCACACTCCTGTCAGGAGGGAGACCTTACCCACTCTTTATTCCCTTGAACAATCTGTTTACAGCCTAATTAGGGATGTTTCTCTTAACTCTAACACTCATCTCACTTTCTCCCGAAATAAGTTCATTTAAATTCCTTGTAAAATGCCAAGCCCCCTCTCAGAAGTTTTCTCATGGCCTACTGTATCCTTGCTCTCTCGTCTTTCTCTATTGAAATCACTAGAGCAAAGGTCTTTGGTGACATCCTTAAATGCAGCACTCAGCTGGGAGTTAGAGCTGGGGCTGACTCTGGACCTATTGTCATTTTATAGCCAAATGCGTCATCTCATTCTATAGGCTGCCTCAGAATGGCTGTGAACATTGACATAGCACAGATTGTAGCTACGCATCAAACAAAGGACAAGGTGAAACAAACCCTGCGGCCTCCTTCTGCTTTGCAGAACATACTAAGAGCTGGATTTGGGTGGGCATAAAACTAGAAAGAGGTGTGTGTGTGTGTGTGTGTGTGTGTGTGTGTTCAAAACTCCGAGGATCCCCATGCATTCACTGGTGTGCACAAATATTTAGGAACTGGGGTGAAATCCAGAGTCCGGCCAAAAGCTTATGTATCCTGGCGATTCACCTCTCTCAGATTCAGGGTTCTTATCTCTAGGTATTGTGATATCGTAACCGAAACCCAAAAATGCACCTTTGGAAATTAGGACTTTCGTCTCTTTGTTCTGAGACTTGAATTTACTCTAGCTTCTTCCTGCTGACAGCCTAAGCTACCCCCACCCCCAGTCCTGGGAGCCAATGAGGACTCAGTGCTCCCCAGCCCACTGGGCCCACGCTGGCTAGCTCCGCCCACGCCGGCCTCCTGGCTTGCCCCACCACTCCTGTGAGCTGCACTGCTGCTGTGCCCTTTGGAGGTGGCGAGTTAGTTCTTCTCCCGATTTGGCCAGATTGCACATAAACTCATTGTTCTGTGTGCACGGTCTCTTCCTGGGCTCTCCTTCTAGTTGGTTAATGAGAACTGTCTCGGTACGTTGGTGTTTGCAGATTTTGTGGGGCACCCTGCCTTCCCCTCTCTCCTGATCTCTTTTCCGTTTCTTAACACCCACCTTCTAGCACCTTCAGCGGCCAGGCTGCAGACAGCGCCCCCCAAAAGGCACAAGGGGAGGCACGCATTTAACAGGACCTTTTAACATCTAGCACAAATGTTAGTCATTGTCAGTACCACTTGCTTTTGTATGGGGCCAAGGCCGGGGAGGGAGCCCATAGCGGCCCCAGCCTCAGCCCCAGGGGTAGAGAAACAGTCTATCTAGCCAGGCCTGCTTCAGGTGGGGCGGTCACAGCATGCCGAGGTCCAAGTGCTGCTGGACCCACTGTGCAATGGTTCTGATGCGTGTGGTTGTCTGCCTAGTACCAAACCAAGGTGGAACACAGTACTGACTGTGGAGGACCAAAGAAGCCCTGCGTTGATGCTCTGAGCATCGCCCCGTGATGGAATGACAGAAGCCCCGCAGGCATGGTGGCCTCACTGGGAAGAAACGTCAGGCCACGTGGAAGAAGGAAGCAGCCACGCCTCTAAGGACAACCACAAACGCAGGTGTGGAGCGACTGCGAGATGAGCTGTCCATTCTGCCCCTAACAAGGGCAGGCAGTTTGCACCCCAGCCACAGAAGCCATGCAGTGGGGCTCGCGGCTCAGTCCCGAATGCCACTGAGACCTCAGACCCAATCTCATGTCTGCTGCTTCCCAGTCGTGAGATTCTAGATGAGTTGCTTGAGTATTTGGTGACTTAGTGTCAGTCTACAAAGCGAAAAGGATGAAAGTATGTAGCAGAGCAGGATGCTTTGCGTCAGCCACGTCACGCGACACGTGGAACATCTGAACTGCGGGCATCATGACCTCAGTGTAATTATTGCTGCTGCTTCCTGGAAATGCTGGGCACCTCTGTGCCTTCTGACCTGACACCTTCGCCTTCTACACCAGCAGGGAAGGGGACCCTCTGTCCATTTGGGGAGGTCGGGAGATTTTTGCTCACCAGAGGCTCCGGATCTGTTTGTGGTTTAGTGAATCTGGCCTTGGGCAATGTCCCGTGAGGGCGAATGACAAGAAATTTCTGAGATGCAGCTTTTAATTTGTTGGATGAGACCACCAGGGCATTCTGTTGCCTGTAGCAGGGCAATTTGTGATGAGGGAGAAATGGCTCCTCCAACAGCCTGGCTCTCTGAGTCACGGTGACAGAATCCCGCTGTCACTCTGGCATCACCACGTCAGAAGCAGCACACGAACTCGTGCTTTTTTGACCACTGGTATTTTGGGGATATCTGTTACTAAAGCATGTCTAGCCCATCCTGACAAACACTGCACCCCGACCTCTGGTCCAGCAGTGATGACTGAAACCTCCTCAGCCTCTAGGGACACTTGGCAGTGTGTGGGGATCCCAGCTGTCACAAATGGGGTGCACTGCTGGGATCTGGTGAGCAAAGGCCAGAAGTCCTGTGGGACGTGCTGCTGTGTGCAGTATGGCGCTTGCAGCAGAATGCCATGTGGCTGAAAATATGAACTGAGGTCCACAAGGAGCCCCTCAGCTCCCAGACACCTTGCCTAACGCGTGCCCTGGAGACTCTGTCCAGAACGCAGTGCACTTGCTTTTCACGGCGTGGTTCCTGGGACGCTGAGAGCCGAGTTGGTCCAAGAGCATCTGCTAGCCACCCCTCCAAGGAGGCCTGGGCATGGGGGCAGACGGCAAGTCTCACGACAACAGGCCAAGCAAGCCGACCTCCTCCTGCAGAAACCTTGCTGCTCTTCCCTGGAACCTGCTACTTTGTCACCAGGCTAAACGTGTCCCCGATGTCCTCTAGCAGAATCTCAGGAAGTGCATGCTCTGGGTCACTAAGCACCACAGTTTCAAGGCTTGGAAGGGAAGGGGCTGGTGGAGGCACGAGGGAGCCACGTGGCACCAAGCTTCCTACAGTCTGCGGTTGGAACCTGGACAATCTCTTCCGATGAGCTGACCAGAGCAGCATTTGTCACGGACGATGGAAACCACTGGTCCAGAGTGACAGGGCCACAGCCCAGGCCTACTCAGTCCTATAGTTTTAGTTCTCCTGCATCTGCGCTGGGGAAAGTTATGGCTTCGTGGGCGGGCATGCCACGTTAGCTTCAGCTGCTGACTCTGTTGGCCCTGAGGGGTTTTTCTTTAAAAAAAAAATAATACCTTGCTCATATTTGAGTCTCTCTTTTTACAAAATTAGTGTTATGGTATACTTTAGATGCACATAATGACCACACTCACCACAGGAAATTTGTTCCTGTTCATGATCTATCTTGATTCTTCCACCCTCACCCCAGTCTTCTCTTTTCCTTTTAACTCTCTTCCCCTCTTTTACAAAAGCTGTTTTCGTATTTTTTTCTTCTATTGTCTCTTTCACCAGCTTTGCTTGTTGGTCCTTTTCCTAGGTGTCTTAGTTACTAGTTACTCTCCTCTCGTTGCTGGGACAAACACCCAACACTCAAAATGAGGAAAGAAAAGGTTTATTTAGGTCACAGTTACTGGACGTTTCAGTCCCTATTCAGCTGGCTCCAAGGCACAGCGGCACATGGCAGAAAACAACCTTTCATGGTGGCGGCTAAAAGCAAGAATACAGGGAGAGAGCTAGCAGCAGCTCAAGCAGCTAACTTCTCTTCCTACCTTACATTGAAACACAAATCACCTGCCCCAGGGGAGGGGCAGTGCCCATTTCCACAATAATCAATTACAAATTCCAGAAGCTGCCCCATGCCCCATGACGGCATGAGGCTTTGGGGGGACACCTAGACACAAACCATAATACTAGGTGAAACTTCTGCCTGTCTCTCTCCCAACACCTATTACACACTTTCATTCCTGTGTACCTGGTCCGTTTCTCACACCACAGAAGCAATCTGATATTCCCACATTTGTGTCTCAGTAATTTCACCTAACAGCATGGCCTCAAGGTGCACCATCTATGTACCTAGCAATGTCTCAAGTTTACCCTTCCTTATGGCAGACTAGTACTCCGCTGCCTCGCACCTTCATTATCCATTTGTCTGTTGATGGACATTGTGACAGTTTCCAAGATTTACCTATTACTGACGGTGCTGCTGTAAACATGAATGTATATATCACTGCAGCATATGATGCTTTTAATTTTTTCAGGATACCAAGAAGGGGAATAGGTGAGTCAAACGGAACCTATAGTCCTAGTTTTTTGAGGAACTTCCACACAGATTTTCCGCAGTGGTTGCACCAGTCTACACTCCCTCCAACAGTGCAGAGTGGTTCCTCTCTCCCCACAGCCCTGATGACATTTATAATTGGTTGATTTCTGGATAACAGCAGTTCTTTCTGGGGTCAAATGTGTGTAGGACCACCTGAGCAGCTCTCCTTAAAAGAAAAGTGACTGTCTCCATTTTGACCGAGCCTAACCCTATTCCCTTGTATTGAAATGTACAGAGCTGGCTAGGACTTCTCATTATCCTTTCAGTTGGCCTTAAGCAGTGTGTAATGGTCTAGCTGAGGTGCTGGTGGTAATTTTTGAAGATGGCACGCGTGTTTCCCTGATAACAGGATGAAGAGCCAATGCTCCACGGTGTCAGCTGGGAGCGAGCCTCGAGATAGAGGCTATGACTTCCTGGGGCTTGAAAGATTACACATCAGAGCTGAAGCACCAGACCCCCAAAATATTAGATGCTATCTCAATAGCATAATGCAAATTACTTCCTTTGTAAATCTCTAAATATGGTGGAGGTGAATGCAGGCCCAGCTCACAGTTCACCTTCTTCCCACAATTCCCTTCAGAGCTTACCTTCTTCCCACAATTCCCTTTCGCAAGCCATTCCCCTTTCTCCAATGAATAAAACCCAAGTGCAGCCCTGGGTCACTCTCTTGGTTCCAGAAGCCATTTTCATGGTTGGACCTAGGGCCCCTTGGCTCCCCATTAATATTTAGTGTCTTTGTTATTGCTGGGGGTTGTGCTGGGAGTGGTAGACTGGAATTAACTTGGTGGAATTCCAATAATGGGTTATTAGGAATATAAATTTAGACTTCTTGGGCCAAGATGAGAACTAGGAAGGGACTCTGACAAAATGAAATCCTAGTGATGTTTTATTTTGTATTTCTTGAATGACCAGTGAGGTTGAACATTTTTTTTTTTCATATTTTATTTGCCATTTCTGCTTCTTAACCTGAGAAGAGTCTATTCATTTCAGATGCCCACTTTAGGATGGGGTCTTTAAACAGAGGCATCTGATCATTTCACTTATTTTTGTATTCTACACATTAGACCTCCACCTGAGGGTTAGATGGCAAATCTTTTCCCATTCTGTGGATTGCCTTTTCACTGTGTGAGTTTCTTTTGCTGTGTAAAAGCTTTCTAATATGACAAGATCCCCATTGTTGATTCTCTGTAATATTTCCTGTGATTGGAGTTTTCGTCATAAAGTTTTTGCCTACATCTATGACTTTAGGAGTTCTGCCCCATCTATCCCAGCAGATTTAGTGTTTCTGTTTTAATATTTAGATCTCTGATCTATTTAAATTTTAGCTTAGTACATGGTGAGAAATATGGATCTAGGTTTGTTCTTCAGCATGCAGAAAGCCAGCTTTTTGGCACCATTTATTAAAAAGATTGCATTTCTTCCAATGAGGTTTTTGGCATCTTTGTGAAAGATAGGATAGCTGAAAGTGTTTGAAATTGCTTCTGCTCCCTCTAAGCTGTTCTATTAATCCTTAGGCCTGTCCCATCCCCCCACCCTGCAGTACAGTGATTACCTTTGTAGCTTTGTATCATAATTCCAAGTCAGGGATTCTGATACTACCTTCTTTGCCCTTGCTGACCGAAATTGCTTTTGCTATTCTAGGTGTCTTGTGGTTTCAAATGAATTTTAGGATTGTTTTCTCTAATTCTATGAGCTATGCTATAGGTATTTCAATCTGGGATGTGTTAAATCTATACAACTGTATTTCAGTCTCTTGTACAAGATTCATGAGAACTGGAAGGAACATATGTAAATTTTCAGAGTGTCTGGCATGTAGGTATTATTTACTAAGTAGTGGCTGTCACAGTATTGGTAATTCAACTCTTCCTTCTGAGGTACAGGGCAAACCGGGACAGAACAGGTGATGCTGGGATACTTCAGAGATGGGAAGAAGCCCTGAGGGAGGGTAGAGAAGGGAAAGGACAAAAATGCAACCCCGAAGTTTCTATCAGTATCAGTATTGCTTTGCCTTCCACACTTAAGCAACCCAAGCTGGTCCCTGTAGCTTGTTAGCAATATCAACCCCAGATTGTTTTATTTCATTGGGATGCATGTTCTCAAACCTCAACACGGGAAACATGCTTCTGCCCCGGGACAGCTCTGTTCTGAAGGGAAGCCTCCGAAAGTGTTTCACAAGTATTGCTTTTGCAACGGGCACTGGTTGTGCAAAGTCAGTAAAGTGTAATGCGACACCGGGGTGGTGTTTTCTGCTGCTCACGCTGAGCTTTCTTTTCACCTGAGGAGACTGACACTAAGCATGTAAAAATGATGATGGGTAATTTGTGCTTGAAAGGACATAAGTAGGGTGCCGGGCAGGAGGGCCTGAGGGTCCTGCTGTGATGTTCAGTGGCAGTCCTTTGGAGGGGGCAACTGAACTGAGCGAGGGATGAGGGGGTGCAGAGGCAGTGCATGCAAGTGGAAGGGACAGTCTAGAAACAGCAAGTGACACGTGTTTTGTACCCCTCACAGACACAGAGTCATTCTGGACCTCTTTGTAGTTGAAGGAGGTACTGTGGGTGGCGCGGGCTTCTGAGGGCCCCATGGGATCCGTGCGGTGTTTGGGTCTGTGCGACACCTTCCATCTGGATCTGGTGACTTGCTTCTCCTGACAGCAGGTGGGGAAAAAGTCTTGGTGTGGCATGTTTGTGGCAAAGTCACAGAGGACTGTGACCCTTGTCTTGCCGGCAGGCTCTCTCCCTCTCTCTTGCCGGTGCAAGCTGTCAGGACAGAGAGTCCCACGGCTGCTCTTTCCTGTTCATCAGCCTCCATTCGTCAGCCCACAGGGGCCTGAACTCTTTCAACAAGCACAGGCTGACACTGGTGCAGACTTAGCTCCCGTGAGGACTGCGATTCTCGCCAACACTCTCCTCACAGCTCACGTGAGCCCTACAGCAAGCAGCCCAGGTAAATGACACAGATGCCTGGGTCTGGAAAACCCCGAGACCAGTGAGTATTTTGTTGGAAGCCAAGCATGTACTGGCATAATGAGTCACATAGCAATAGATAGGGTAGTATGCACTTATTCACTGATCGGCTTTTTCAGCCAACGAGATTTTGTGCAGGTCAGGCAATGGCCCAGCTGCAAAGGAAGTCCGCGTGCACTAGTGGACACCTGGTGTTCACAGACTCAAAGAGGGGACCAGGTGCGAGGACCAGAGGACAAGACGTGTGGACTCTGCACAGCCAGTGTTCGCAGCGTTTAGCAGTGGATACAGAAGAGAGAAACTGGGTCTGGCAGGCGGTGAGGAAGTGGGTGGAAGAAGTCGCCCTGGCCGTGTGGCTCTTCTAATTCATCTGTTCTGGCCAACTGTGATGGAAGCCTCTTTAGGGGGAGATTTCAGCTTTCACCCACAAAACTCCACAGTTTCCCCCTGAGCCTCCTTGCTAACCTCAAAGCGAGCACAGGCTGAAGTGCATGCTTTGATATGAATCTTAGATGGGCTATAGATTAATCAGATTTCTCTGACAAAGACAGAAGTTACACCTCTAATTAGCTTTCCCAAAGCAGAAGTCAGACAACTTTAACCTGATTTGCTCTCCGCGTGCAGCTGCTTCCGGTCGGGGCCTGCGTCTCTACAAAGGGATGCTGGTGTTGCACGGAAGACGCCTGGAATCATACTTCATGATGGAATTGAATTAGCAAGGAAAAGGAGTGACGCCGAAGTGGAACAAAGGCCGCGGAGCCAGGAGACCACCGCACCCGTTGCAGGCTCTGCAGCGGCTCGCTTGAGCGAGGAGCCCAGGGTTTCATTTTGGATTCGATAATCTGCTAAGCCTGCAAACCTAGAAGAAGCCTAATTAAAATTAATGAGAAACAACCTCCACTGAAAAACTCTTATTAACTTGTTACTGTTGTACAGAACTCGGTGCTCTTTCTCTCGTGCTCACGCCATCTGCTGCAGTCACATTTCAAACTAAAAAGGCCCTGGAAGCAGAGCGTGAAAACACAGGCCTGCAGCCCCCACACCCTAGGAGGCTGAAGCAGGAGGGTTCTAAGTTCTAAGTTGGTCCACACTAAGCGAATCAGCACAAATGGGGCTGAAGCTCCTCGGCAAAGCCCGGGGTTTAGTCCCTGATACCACAAAGGACAAAAAGGGCTTTGAAGGTTTATTGGTTTTTGCCTCAGTTTTCTTCCTTTTTGTATTATAAAGCATACTTATGTATTTCAAAGCTTACCTTACTTTCATAACATACAGATATAAAGCAGAAAACTTTAAAGGTGTATCCTTCCGGAAGCATCCAAGGACTTTCTTGATGAGAGGAACGCTCCGCGCCTGTGCTGTCCAAGGAGGTAGCCACAAGCCGCATAGGGCTGCCGCACGCGAGGACTGAGGCCAGTGCAAACGGGAAGCGACTCCAGCTGCTACTTGAGGAGGAGGGCTGCCGCGTGGGGCCTTAGAAGGAAGGGACGCAGCACGCTCACCCCAGTCCCTGCCCGCTCCCTCCTTTCCCAACTCAATAATCACTGTCCTCACTCTGGTCACTGAGTCATTGTTTTTTCTAATTTTGAATTTTATGGAAGTGAAATCATGTAATACCTACCTTTTTTTTTTCTTCCAGTTTGCATGTTCTTTCTTGATAGAATGCCTCTGAGACTCAAGCTTATCCTGAATGTAGCAATAATTTTAAAAAATCGTGTTACTGCTTTCTACTGTATAACTACTCCTAAGTTTATCCCTTGTGCTGCTGAGGAATAACCAAATCTTTCCATCGTTTGGTTGAGGAATGAAATTGCTGTCAACATCTTGGTGCCCACCTTCTGGTGGGCAGGCGGTGCTAGTTTCCTGTGGGCATGCACCTCTCCTCTTGCTCATCCCTGGGCACTAAGGAGGGAAGCATTTCAGACAGTGTCTCTTAATTGCTCTCAAAACATCCTCATCGCTCATATCTGCCTCAACTGGTCACTCTTCCACGAAGTGGCCAGGGGCCCCCCAAACGCTGTTGCTCCCTGAGATCTCCAGAGCTCTGCAGCCACAGCTGCTTGGATCGGGGCTACCACCTCATCAGCATGGCCACCAACTGCCACAGTCGGCTCAGGTTGCCACTGCCGGGTCCCCGCCCCTGGAAGGCTCTTTCCACACCTCATTTCTACCTGGTAGCTACTAATAATTCCCTCTTACAGAGGGATTAATTAGCTCTGGAAAGGGTACACTGATGAGTGGCTGGCTTCGCACGGCCTGTGTGCCTCAAGTTGTTCGCCGTTTCTCAGATCGACTGGGTACTGTGGAAGATTTCGCTTCCTCGTTAGCTTGCTCCTTCAAACTGCATCATATGTTTCTCGAAGGTAAGAACTTCGCGTGATACCTCTTCAGATTTTCTTTTTTGCTTTTCCTGGCACAGTATGATCTCTTGATTCCAAGAGCTGGCTCCAGAGAACTGTCCAACTTGACACATCCTTACTTATCAGGCTGAAATTTCCCCAAGACATGGGAATTCAATGAACTGATGGTAGCTAAACATAACGAGCACCGATCACCTGACTAGGCACATTGTCAACGGTCCCCTTCTCTGTCTGCACAAAGCGAGCCTCATAGGGGCTTGTGGCCTGACTTACAGTAAAAGTGTGACCGGCGGAGCCAGAATGCAGACCAAACCTTTGTCATTTCAGCATCCTAATGTTTTAAAATTTTATGTTAGCTTTAAATGAACAGATTGAAATTGTAAGTGCTGATGAGATACCTCAGTGGACCAAGTGCTTGCTGTGGCAAGTGCAGGGACTGGGGTTCGATCCCTAGCACTACATGCCACCCCAGCCCCATCATCGGGCATGCTGAGCTGGTCGCTGAGTCTGGGTGTGGTGGCACATGCCTGCAATCCCAGGGCTGGGGAGGCTGAAAATAGGAGGATCTCTACAAGTCTGGGCTGTGCAATGACACCCTGCACCAAATACATAAAAAAAGAAATTATACATGATTAAGGGGTATGGTGGGTCCCACACCCTTTATTAGATGCAATCCATCTAATATACATAGATATATATATATATATAATATATAAAATATATAATATATATAATATATATATTAATATATATATATATATATATATATATATATATATATCTCACAGTGGTGATTATAGCAATCCCATGTCCTTATCATTTCTTAGTATAAGTTCTAGTTTTAAAATTTTCTGCCTGTTTGTTTCTGTGCTGCAGGGATTGAACCCAGGTCCTTTACACTGAGTGATATCCTAGCCCTTTAAATTTTTTTAAAATTTCACTTTGAGACAATTCTTCACAAAGTCATTTGGTTGCTCAGGCTGAGCCGGAACTCTCAGCCTTCCTGACTCAGCCTCCCAGAAGGCTGTGATTACAAGCCTGAGTCACCATGTCTGGCTGAGAGTCCCATTTCTAAAGCACTGATATTTAATATTTTATTTCTTCATAACTCAAGGGTTAGACTGGAACTATTCTGAAAGTTTTAGCTGTGACATTCTAGAAAGATCCAACCCTGCCAGATCTCTTAACACGATTCAAGTCTTGGTTCATGTGGCAAAAGTAATAGCAATAAATGAAAATGATAGTTTATGCTCTTTAAAATGCCTATGTACCAAGCCTGCTGTACACGGGTTGCTTGTTTTCTCATCACAGCTTCACAATAAATGAGCCAGGCACCCTGCTATTATCCCCACTCTACAGAAAAGCAAACTGATGCTTAGAGAAGCAGTGTGACTCATTGAAGATGTACAGTTGTAATGTGAGTCTGCCACATTAAGAATTTGATATCACAGTCTCTGCTTTTGTGGTATACAAAGGCTCTGCCTTCAGTTCCGATATTATAAACCACCACCAATTTCCATTGCTTACAGGATGGGTAGAGTAAGTTTCATGTTTCCGTTTGTTATGGTTTATGTCTTTTTGTCCCCCCAAAGCCTCCTGCAATCATGGGGCGGGGACTTCTAGAGTCTGAGACTTGACTCATAAGCCAATGGGGTTATGTGTTTTAGTACTGATGGAACTATGGGTCTGAGTCCTTCTGGGATTATGGGTGTGGCCTAAGGCGGATAGGCTGAGGCAGAGAGCCTAAATGTGATATAAAGAGAGACAGACAGACTCATGCTGTTGCTCTCTGCTGCCCTTGTTGGTCGGTTGCCTCTGTCGTGATTGTTGCTGTTCCGCCGCCATGAACTGGATGCTCTCTGCCCTGTTCCACTCAGCCTTGGGCCAGCTGAATATGGACTGAAACCTCCAATAACTGTGAGCTAAATAAATCTTTCCTTCCTTCATTTTGAGTGTTGGGTATTTGTCCCATCAATGAGTAAAGTAACTAAGACACCATTTTAAAAGGTAAGGTTGTTTTGGGTAAGTTTTGAAAAGTAAGTACTTCCTGCAGTTGTGATGTGATGATTATTTAATTCTAGGCTGACAGACTGAAGCCTTGAGTCAACTTGGCCAGCTGCCTGCTTTTATAAATAAAGTTTTACTGGAAGACAGCCACACTCATACCTTCATATATGTTGTCCATGGCTGATGTCACTCTGGTAACAGATTAAGCAGCTGGTGTGAAGTTTATAGAATTCACCAAGTCTAAAATATTCAACAGTTCCTGGTTCAATTTATAGCTTAAAATTATGTATGTAATTTGACTTTTTTTTTTTTTTTGCATGATTTTGTGCATGTGCCTACACCAAAGTGCACCTTCATTAAAGTTCCGGGTTCACTGAGTTACCAAGGTAGAGTTAACTTAATATTAGTGAACACATACTGGAGAGAAACCTTTCCGAATACGGAATGTGAAAAGCCATTCGGCTGTGGTTCTGATTATATTGTGCACCAGAGAATTCATACTGGAAAGAAATCTTTTCAGTGTAAGGAATGTGGAAAAGCCTTACATATTAATGCTCATTTAATTCTGCATACGAGAACTGTCCATTTAATTCTGTATACCTTTCTCTACCCTGGGGAGACACCTTTCTGATGCACAGAGTATGGAAAAGGCTTCGGCTTCAGTTCTGACTCTAGGATACCGCAGAATTTCTGTACTTAGAAGAAGCCTCACGCGTGTGGTCTCTGTGGGAAAGGCTTCTGATCTACCTTCCAACTTGGTCAGCATCAGAGTTTCCATAGCGAAGAGAAGTCTCGTAGTGAGAAGGATGCAGGCGCTCTAAAGTTTAGTGCTGAAATGGATCTGTGCAGCCTCAGATTCACCGTGGAAGAATTCTTTGGGAGGGAAGTGAATGTGGCAAAGTCTTTGCATGGAAACGCATCTTTTCTGCTTTATTCAATTTTCAAAGAAGAGTATCGCTAGTTAAAAATAACACTGGAAAAATGACTTGAACAATGAACAAGAAAATATGGGGGAAAATCTCAGCAGCACCTAAAACAGTAGATTTTCTAGGAAGAAACAGTTGTCCTATGGAGCCTAACTGGTGAAATGTAGGGATCCGTTAGTCTTACTGCAAATGGCTCAACCCCGGGAAGACACAGCGGTAGGAATGAGAAAGATAGACAAGACAGAGAGCTGGGCTAGGTGGTCGCCAATCTGCCTGATGGGCAAGACTGAGTCCCCGCACACAAAAAAGATCCTTTATTTATGCTTCTGCAAAGTTTGTATCACGTGACACAAGGCTGCCCAGCGATCAATAGCTGGCCTGAACCAGACAGGATGTTTTTCTCAGCACTGAGGTAGCTTCCTGCTCCAGGCGCCAAGGCCCAGTCCTACCTACACACACTTGATCGATTTCCTGGCTTCCTGTGGCTCCCAGCAGCGAAATCATAACTCTCCACCCAGAGCCACCAGAGGAAGCTTGAATACATGGAGAGGCAAAAAATGTGTGCTCGTATAGGAAAACCTATATTATGAAGGTATTTGCTCTATCTAAACTAATTTATTGCTGTTTAACTTTTGATACAAGTATATATTTTACAGAAATATATATACAAGTATATATTTTGCAGAAGAAAAAGATTACACTTTTATGAAATAGAGAAAATTTTCAATTATTTTTTATGCATTTTTCAGATGATTGCTACTAACAAAATGCTGATCAAATGATTATTCAAAATTATTTCTAATTCTTTAAAAAGTACTTCCAAATAAAGCTAAAAAGGTAAAGCATAAAAACAAAGAAATAGTAGGTGACCAGTTTTTCGGCCCTATAGCTGGCTCGATTTCACACAAGCAAAGAAAAGACAAGGAACTCCGATTTCCCTGTCCTTCCACCATTATTTGAACACAGTGGGGATTTATTGAGTACACTCTTCCCATTTAAACCAGGAAACGTACTGACATGGTGTAATCCACACGAAGCGATGGCCCTGAAGTGGTCTCTGCTGCATAAACACATCCTTCACGGTCAGGGTCAGCAGGACTGAACCCTGCTGACCCTTAGGTTCCTCCAACAACTTTCACGGAAAAGATGAGCAAGCTATCTAAGAAGGCATGGAGTCTGGTTTGTTTTGCTTAAGAGTAGGTCTTCTTGATTTGAAACCCTGCTTTTTGTTCTTTCTCTTTCAAATAAGAAAAGACACTGAGAAAAGATTCAGCAACTGCTCGCATGTCTTGTAAGGGTGTAGGTAAATCAGTAGATGTTCTACTTAGTGGAGGAAAAGGATGCTTCTGCCATGCCTATGGGAAAGAGGCACTCTTGTTTGGCAGTTGAGTCAAAGAGCCTGATTTGGAAGCAGGCAGTCTTGAGTTCAGATCCTAACTCTGCTGTTCAGTGGCTATTGGACCTTCGAGAAAGTTCTCTCTCTCTCTCTCTCTCTCTCTCTCTCTCTCTCTCTCTCTCTCTCTCTCTTTCTCTCCCCCTCCCTCCCTCCCTCTCCCTCTCTCCCTCTCTTTCTCTCTCTTCTTTTTCCAGCCTTCTTATCCAAATGCATGTAAAATGCCTACCTTACAGACTTGTCATGAGTATTTTGTGTGGTTATGTTTGGGTGTAGAAGTGAATTTAGTGCTGGCGCACAGCAAGTGCTCCACACATGGATACTTGGTAGGGCTACTCCTGGTCAGCCTGGAGTTCAGAACATGGGTGGATCATGAGACCTCCTCTAGCGGGGCTGTCATAAAAGAGCGACACAGAACTACTAACTGCCTAGGCAGGACAGGGGACTAATGTATGTGTTTCCTAGTTTTGGAAAGGATTAAAACAAAAAGGGTAAATAAAATTGAATCAGTGCATATTGCACTGTATCATGTTGTATTGCACTGTATCACACAGTGTTGCACTGCATCACACTATACTACACTGCGTCACACTGCATCACAGTACACTACACTGCGTCACACTGCATCACAGTACACTACACTGCATCACACTGCGTCACAGTACACTACACTGCGTCACACTGTGTCACACTGCATCACACTGTGTCACAGTATACTACACTGCATCACACTGCATCACAGTACACTACACTGCATCACACTGTGTCACAGTACACTACACTGCATCACACTGTGTCACAGTACACTACACTGCATCACACTGTGTCACAGTATACTACACTGCATCACACTGTGTCATACTACACTACACTGCATCACACTATATTACACTGCATCTCACTGCACCACACTACATCATACTGCATCACACTGCATCACACTATACTACACTGCATCACACTGCATCTCACTGCATCACACCACACCATGCTGTATCATGCTGAACTGACCCAGGCAAAGATGCTGGAGCATTAATGGTAGTAGAAGGAGGTAAATTTAAACCATCACACCATGGAGCCTGGGCTGGCAAAATGCACTAGAAGATGGCTAAAATATTTTCCTTTGCAAGAATATGCTAGAGGATTGATCATAGGCTTCATCTTTTGGCAAAAGGAGAAAAAAATGAAAGCTATGATTTCTGTTAAGTGTTCTTCTGAAAGCACGCTGGGTTAGCATCTCTGATTCAAAGCCTGCGGTTCCGTGTTCAGGAACGGACTCTGCTGATGGTTCCATTTTGGCAACAAAGGGAAGCAACTGCAGAAACGTCCACAGCTGCTTTGGAGGCTGCAGAGACAGCATCCAGCTCCCCAGCCCTCAGATGTGGATGCCCACTGCCAGCTTCCCACGTTGACTCTCCACTGCTGTTGGTCCTGGGTAGCAGCAGGGATAAGCGGAACTACGTGGTCATGAGGACATCATCGGAAATTAAATAGCAGTAAATTTAATTTTGCTTTCTGGCCTCCACTGCTTTTCATTTTGTGCCCATGCTTTTTTACATCCCAAGATGGCTGAAATTAAAGCACATCTGGTAAGCAAAGTCATATAACATGGGGCGTAATGGCTGCGCGAAGCAGCCCACGGCTTTGGGAAGAGAAGCTTTACTTTCTGCCCATCTTGGGCAAAGTGTGACGGGAGAGAAAGGTCAAGTGAGACCAGGGGTCTGTCTGCATGGGCACGGCCACTATGACCCTCAAGTCCTGCATAGTACCAGCACGTGAATTTGGTCACAGGCCTCTTCTGTTGCTTCTTTTTGCTTCACAAGGAAAAAAAAAAAGATAGAACACACTTTTTGTGTGATGTAGGCATCTAAGCCTGTAGTAGGCAGCTCAGTTCGATAGAAATATTACAGGCAATCAGACAGGGCCAGGCCCTCAAGGAGAAAAGATGGCGGACAAGGTGACTTTGCAACTTGGAAGAGACAGACACTCCCTATGGGCCAGACCTCAAGACAAAAGAGGAAACCAATGCAGCCACATACTTTCCTAGGGACAGGCATCAGGGATTGGCATTCTAAATAGGTATCAATCACCTTGAAAGAGCCCAAATGAGTCACCAACCCACCCCGACAGGAAGGGGCCTAGTCCCCAGTTCACACCTACTTGCTATGCATCGCTTCATTTGTTACTGGACTTCATCAATTTTACCTCAGCAGTGGTGCTTGTAATCTCATTGGTTGACCACAGTTTTGTCCCACCTCATGCCCACCATAGAGTTTCCCTGTTCTCCACCTCAGACCTGCCTCACCCCATGGTTTCACTCTATAAAAGTCTCTGAAAGAGACACCTTTTGTGGGACAACCCACTCGGGTTCCCCTTTTGTCCTTCTCTCAGACAGCAGCTTTCTTTCCCCCAATAAATATATTCTGCTCCTACCCTGCATTTGTTCCTGAATTCATTCTTCAGTTTTAGAGAACACAAACTTGTCCCAGGTACCTTTCAGGTTAGGAGTTTCATTTTTCCCCTCCATCATTTAGAGGTTATCCACCCGGATCATTTTTCCTATATCAATCCTACAAGTCTTAAATGCCTTGGCCCCTGCACTTATAACCTTTGTATTTAATTGGGCATCTATTTTGTGCAAAGCATTCCACTAAGTGTTGGCCATGGTTCTTACTCTTAAATAGTCAAGAGAAGATGATAACAGCAAAATAAATAGACATTCAAGGTTATGTCAATTATATCAAGTTATATGATGGTAATAAACAACTTTTAGAAAAATGAACAGTTAAGGAGAAGCCTGTTGTAGGTTGGATGGTCAGGGAGAGTTTTTCCAAGAAAATTATACTTAAGTTGATACCTAAAGGTACCAGGGTGCCTAGGAACCTGTGGCAGACAGCTCTAGGGTCTATGCCCTTCCGTTGTCCTTCCCATGAGTGAGGGAAGGACTGGATTCTAATAGACGACAGGAATGCAAAGCTTTTGCAGATGTGAGGTACTTAACTCTTGATTTTAGTTGGATCCCCGGGAAGCTGATCCTCAGTGGATCTAGAAATCAGAGACCCAAAACTCCAGCTTCTCTCTGTTCCTGAATCTGGGGTGCTCCACTGCTTCAAGGAAATAAGTATGGGGAGTTTAGGGAGCACACCCCCCAGGCCCATTGTGCGAGCCCAGACCACCCACCATCCATGCCCAGTCTGCAGAGACTCAGAGCTTAGAACCCAGCCGAGTCAGGCCAGGAAGTACGACCCTGAAAAACTTAGAGATTTAATAATGGGAGATAGCGCCTGGGTCTTCTTCCAAGCCACTACTTTGTTACACAGAAAGAGAGCAAAACCAGATGCAATATTTTGAGCAGGGTAAGATCAAGCCACAAGGAGCTCTGCATGGGCAAGAGAGAAGACAGCAAGAAGTGACACTCTGGGATGTCACTGTGGACGAAGGAAGAAAGCCCTGGCTTGTCCCTGTCATACTGTGCACAATGCCTGGTGCACGCTGGGTGCTTAGGATAGCTTATTACGCATTCTTTCTAAACGAATGCATAATAAGAGAACGGTTTTAAAAAAAACTACTGTACCACTGCCCCATTCCCAGATTTTAAGGTATTTCTTCAGTAGTTTGTTACTGAAATATTATTGTATGCAAAGAATGCTGTTATTGTTATGAGGTCAAAAAAAGTGATTAATAAATAGATTCTGGCCCAAGAAACAAATTTTCCACCAACAGGTCTTTTGGGGAACTTCTGATCCCAGAAAATGTCCTGTAGTTATACGGAGATGAAAGACTCTGTAATGAGTTAGGGTGCAGCTCAGCAATCTGGGTCACAGCTGAAAGCCTGGTCATTTGGGCTTTCTCCTCAGAGTCTAATAAGCTGTGTGAGAAGCTGCCAAATGCTAATTGAGTCCAAGGAAGATGGGAGTGTAATAAGACAACCACACCATCCAAGGCTGCGTTGGTGATGGCCTGGAGGAAAGGAAAGGGGATGTTAAGAAAGCTAGTGGTTCCTTCATGTTGGTGAACTCAATGTTGAAAACGCATTGGTGTTTATAGATTGGAAAATCACATCCATGCCTCTCTAGTCAACTTTGCAGGTTCATCCCAGGCTTCTCTCAACATTGAGAGAGGAGAAAGGACCTGTGGGTGTTGTCATCTCTGAACAGAAAACATGCGCTGCCACTCTGGCTGCCATGAGGCGCAAAGATGGCTATAGAAAAGGTCAGGCGATGTCACTGGCACTTCCAGGAGCTGAGGCAGTGATCAGCATAGTGCAAGCAGTGGTGGCATCTTCAAAGAGCAGAACTGAATCACAAAGGCGCCCGACTTCCTCAGCTCACACTATGGTCTTAGCTGGGGGCGCCTCCCTAGCAAGAGTTTATTTGCATTTAAATGTATGAGACACTGTATGACCGTTTCTTTCTAAAATGCATCTCCGTGGTGTTTTCAAGGGAAATTTCCATACATCTGAGAAGCAGATAATTACGGATAACATGTGACGTTAAACAGAGGAGTAGGAAACTTGGCACAGTGGGGCATCAAAGTGACAGGGAATTTGGAGGACACGAAAGTGAAACAGCTGAGAGGGAGCTTGTTTAAAATGCTTTTCAGTACGGGGTCTCCAGCTCATCAAGCTCAGCTTTGCTTTGTTGAGTTAGTATTTGAATTGGAATCCAAATGGAATGCTAGAGCAGCTATGTAATTGACTGCTTCTTCCCAAGGGTCTATGAAAAATAAAAACACTGCTGATTTCATAATGAGTTGCCAATTATTTTGCAGGAAGTGTTATGTTGAGTAGAAGCAACTTGCTTCGACCTAACCATTCTCAATGAGCAAAACGGGACTTTACAAATTCCATGTGTGAATGGAGAGACATTTGCTAAGCCTTCTTACTTTTTCCTTATGCTTTGATAGATGACCAACAACTGCTACATAAGTGACAGAATCACTCTTTGATAAATGTCATTTCTCATTTGAGATGAAAGTGGTAGTTACTGGCAGATCCCCATTAAAAGAGATCAGGAGAACTTATGGAAAGCAACACCAGAAATTAGATGACAGCTTCCCCTAGGACGGATGAGATGTGCCCAGAAGGGAAATCTCATGTACATTTTGGGGATTTGGGAACATTCAGGAAATTATTTTGTCTTGTAAGAAAAATAGGGCGGGGGTGATATCAAAACAGACAAAAAATGATTTAAGCAGGGCAAAGAGGAGAGCAATATGATTCCATTTCTGCGTCTCTCCTGCCTTGTGAGCTGACAGATTTGCACAGCAGAGTGTAGTCTGAGAGCACGATGCTCGGAGTGAGTGAATCTGCAGTTTATGAAATCTGATTATGGCTTTCCTCCTGCACCTGCCTGCCCATAGCTAGCCTGGAAAATCAGACCTGTGCCCCACCACCAGGCCCTGCAGGCCTCAAAAGCCGCTCTAGGCAGCTTCTGGGCAAGAAGGGGCATCAGAGGTCTCTATCCTTGGAAACCCCCTATACCAGGGCACAGCTCGGTCCACCGGTTTCATGCCGCTGGCAGCTTGACATGACCTAAAACAGCTCTTATAATAGTTATTTTTCCTTTTAATGTGCTTTTTCCTCCTAAATTACAGGACAGCTAGCACATCAAAGCTAGGTTTCACATGAGCCATTTCTTAACATGCAGGTGGTTTTACAAAGTGAGTTTAGAGTTGAGTCAGTACAAATTATTAAAGAACAATACAGTTGATACTCATAAATGGCAAAAATCATCAAGGTGGGTTGTTAGTAGCTAACATCTAGGAAAGCAACCAGAAGATAGTGTCTCCTTATTCTATTGTTTTGATTATTTCTTTGTTGAGAGTGTTACATTTATAAAATATGAAAAATTTACAAAATATATGCTCAAGGTGAAAATGGAGATGAGTATATAAGCACAAAAGGAAACCACAGAAATTAATCATAATGCTATCCCTTAAAGAAAAAAAAAATAGCATTTCACTTTGACCCATCCGGTACTTTTCTATCCATTTCCCCCAAATAAAAATGGAGCTGAGCCTTCATATTCTGCATCAGAGCTGGAGTCTCCCACTTAGCAGTATCTATGCTGCCCCACACAGTAAGCTGCTATCTTAGTTACTTTTCTCTCAGTTCTGGAACAAAATACTTGACACCCAAAACTAAGGAAGGAAACGTTTGTTTAGCTTGTGGTTAGTGGAGGTTTCAGTCCATACTCGGCTGGCTCCCAGGCAGAGCAGCACTTGGCAGAGGGTAACCGCTCATGGTGGCGCCCGTGGAGGTGAACACAGCAAGGAGCAAAAGGAGGGGCAGCAGCTGCCACAGCTAGCTAGCTTCTCTCCCCTCCTTATATCATAGTGCAGATCACACACCCCAAGGCAGGTGTGGCACTCACGCCCATAGTCACTGCATTGGATCATGAATTAATCACAGTCGCTGGAAGCCTACCTCATGACTGCATGGGGCTTTGGGGGGACACCTAGACTCAAACCATCACAGGCAAGACTATTCTGTTCCATTCCTTGGCTAAGTTGGTGTGTGTTTTAACTGATCATCATTGCAGGCTCCAGTGGGGATGTTAACTGCTCTCCAAAGCCACACTGCCAGCGAGGAGCCGCACTAGGGTTTCCTGTACCTAAATCTGTCTGATTCTCAGCACAGAGAAATTTTTAGCTACTACTCCAGTGTGTCTTTAATTTAACCTGTCCTGGCCTAGGGGAACCAGAACACAGTTGTGTGTCTCCAATATTTCTCAGTGAGAAGGGACAAGACAAAATAGCAGGAGGGGAGCCCCTTGATTAAATGCCAATTCTTGGGCCCTACTGTAGTCCCCAGGGTGAGAATCTAGGGTTATGGGCTGGACATATACATTTAAAAATGCTACGAGTGACACTCACTAAAACTTCCAACCCTTCCCCAAACAGACAGTAGCATCTGATGAATGAACGGAAGTAAGGGTGAAGTTATGCACTGAATCATTGAAATACCTACTCCCCAGCCCTCCACCAAGGAGGAAACATAGGCATATTTGGGGGTGCACCCCGCAGTCAGGTGCCCCTGAGGTGTACTTGGAAAGTCATGATGTAATGAACGCAGGTGTAACAGACTGGCCTTTTTTAAAGAATTACTGCATGCCCAGATGTTCTGTCCAGTCGGGTCCTTGGCTAGAGATATGCAAACTCCACTGCTTCAAAGACAGCCATTATTTCAAAGATAAACTGAAAGCTTTGATTTTTTCAGTAATTTTTGCACACAGAAACCAGGCCATACTCATATAGTCAACTTACCTCTTCAACACAATAATCTTAGTTCCTTGGTCCATGAGATTTTTAGAGGCTGACAAAAGGTATTCATTTCTTTTAAATGAAAAGAAACCCATGAAAAAGATCTAGTCTATCATAGATGCTTTTTAAGCAATCGTCATAACATGTAATATTCAAGGGCCCACAGCACTGGGCCCAGGCGTGGGGCACCTTACCTGACACGCGTTGTACAGGAGCTGGTGTTCAAACTTCTTGATCCCAAGAATGTTCTGGAACATCTCGTAGAGCTGCTCCTTGCTCAGAATCAGCTCTGAGGCTGCGCTGGCTGTCATGCGGGCCTGCTGCTTGCGGGGGTCCTCTTCCCCACGGTAGATGGCGTCAAACTTGGCCATCCAGGAGCTCAGCACGGTCTCCTTGCTCAGGCCGTCGATCTCGGGCAGGCTGCGCACTCGCTTCTCGATGTGCTTCTTGAAGACCTCGCGGGAGTCGTTGGCGGAGCAGCCCCCACTCTGCACCATGCGGGCCACGCGGTCGCTCTTTAGGAACACCTGAGCAGGGGCAGGATGAGGAAAGAGTGTCAGCCGTGGAAGCGGCCAGGCCCCAGGCCTCTGCTAGCTCTCCTCATGCCCGGCTCAGGAGGCACCAGCTCAGGAGGCACCAGCTCGGCCAGGTCCTGCCGCCCCTCGTCGTGGCTGCGCAGCTGGGGGCAGTCACCCACGCATTCTGCATCTGCTCCAAGTCTGCAAAGGGACAGGAGCAGCGACAACTCCTCCCCCAATCCCAGCAAGGATGGTGTTGAAGCCCTGGGCATGCTTGAGGCCACAGACAGGACCAAACCCTGCAGGGACCACGTTAGTCCCATGTGTCCATCTCCATAGTAAGTTTTCATTAATTCACTGGAGTGAGAGATTAGTGACCTAAGGTTACTGATGAAGCAGGACACTAATGCCAGTGCGGTGTAATAGGAGTGAGTTAAAACTGATCAGGGTGGTGGAAAAGGGACCGAGGGACATGGGGAAAAACTGAGGGAGGGGAAAGAGAGGGGAGGAAAAATGGCAGAAGCTTGCCCCAACCCCCCAGGGTGAGCACACGCATCATGCATCCCAAGCATACACGGTTTAACAACTCACAAATGAAAACGTCAATTTACTTTTATAATTTTCCTTCTGTTCTCTTTGGGCTGTGTTTGACCCCAGGTAACAGAACTGCAGAATGTGAAACTGCCGTTAGGGGGAGGAGGGAGGCTGCAAGGGTCCCGGGAGACAGGAACTCTGTCATTGTCAACTTCTGTCACCAGGCTTGGGGTTCTATGCGCACCACTTTGGGACTGAAGATCTGTCTGGGTTAAGGTTGCTGTACCTCAGTGGTTATATCTGTACAATGGGCTGCCCAGAGCCCCTCTAGAGCTATTTAAACGTGAGAATCAAATGAGTTATTGTGTGAAAAGCCCCGAAGCCCATCCTGGCCCATGCTATGTTGTGTGTGTTGTATTTGTCTTGATTATGCCTAAGGTTCTTGGTAGGCCATCTGACGCGCAGCCCTGGAAGGTTCGCCACAGCCTGCATCACGTTTCATACCTCAGTGACGCTGCTCAGAAGTGGAATTAAATCAGAGCTGGAAAAGTATGTTTCATCATCTCTAGCGTATCCTGAAATGGACACGACGGCTCCCGCGTCCGCGCAGCGCCTGCCGCGCGGAGCCTGCGTTGACCTGAACCCGGGGGTGGCGTTCAGTCTGTCCTGGGCCACGGGAAAGCGCCAGGTCTCCAGAGCGGGCAAGCGACTCGCTCTTGGTAAGCAGAAGGCCTGACTGGAAACGCAGGTCCCTTGCCCAGCTCCTGGCTCTTGGGTCCCAGGAGCATCATCCAGCCGCGTTCTGAACCACACTGTTAGGTGGGATAAATCCCACGCACAAGCTTAAACATAGTGGAACTTCTCGTCTACGAAAAACCCAAAGCATACATGATTTAATAGCAAAAGACAAAGGGCCCGGGGAGATAGCTCAGCGGCACAAGTGCCTGCCTGGCAAGCTCAAGGTCCTGAGTTTGAGCCCCAGTTCCGAAGGGGTAGATTTTTGGTAAAGGGAAAGCAATCGTGAGGTGGAGGTGGGGGTGGGGAGAAAGAAGGGGAAGGCTAGCGAGAGGAATCGAGGTTCGCCGCGTGTCTGTCCCGGCTCCCCACAGCAGATGCCATCATCACGCGCTTCGAGCTTGCGCTCACAACGGAGCGTTTTACTCTTCTATCTGCCTGTTCTGGTTATGTCTAGTTGTCCCCGCAAAGCGTCATGCAATCATGGGGTGGGGACTTCTAGAGTTTGAGACTGGAGTCATGATCCACTGGGATTATGTGTTTTAGTACTGATGGGGTTATCAGTCTGAGTACAGCTGGGATTACTGGTGTGGCCTAAGGCGGATAGTCTGAGGCAGAGAGCCTGAATGTAACATAAAGAGAGACAGAGAGACAGATGTGGGCTGTTGCTCTCTGCACCCTGTTTGGTCGGTTGCCTCTGTTGCGATTGTTGCTGTTCCACTGCCATGAACTGGATGCTCTCTGCCCTGTTCCACTCAGCCTTGGGCCAGCCAAATATGGACTGAAACCCCCAGCAACTGTGAGCTAAATAAACCCTTCCTTCCTTCATTTTGAGTGTTGGGTGTTTGTCCCAGCAATGAGAGAAGAGTAACTAAGACACTGCCTCTCTCTAAACCATCACTCAGCTGCCTGGTTCCCGGGGTGTCTTTTTTTTCTTTTTGGTGGGACTGGGGTTCGAACTCATGACCTTGCACTTGCCAGGCAGGCACTTGTGCCACGGAACTGTCTTCCCAGCCTCTCCAGGGTGTCTTACAAAAAACCCTCTGCCGCTGCTAGTCCTGATCACACTCCAGGGTCTGCCTGCCTAGCACTGGGGCAGCAGAGCGAGCGCACGCTTCAGGTCAGGCCCAAGGACACGGATGCCCTCCTGGCGGTGAAGGCGCCCCGGGGACCTGGTGGGTTGCCGCCTGCGTGTTGCTCGGTCACGCGGCCTTTCTGAGGGCGCAGAGATGTTACTGGAAGGGCAGCCAGGGTCACTGTAGAGCCATGGAGTCCCTGGATGGAAGCAGGCCCTGAAGCTTGGCTGGGGTGCACCAGACTTCTCCGTTCTCTTGGAAATCAGGCTCGGAGGAAGTTTCCTGGGACTTCTCGTGTGTTGAGCACCAATAGATTCACCGGAACCCAGTGCCTAGTTTCCCCATCTAGCTAGCTACGAGCCTCTGCTCCAGACCTCCATGGCAGAGAACACCCCAGGGGGCCTGTGCTGGGAAGGCTGGAAAACCAGCACGGCGCAGCGCTATGGTGGTAGCGCACGCGGGGCTGCGGGGTCAGCTCGGCCACCGCGCTGCTGTCCACCTGGGCCAGCCACGCTTCTCCTCTCTGTTTCTACACAGCGAGGGAGCTGGGCTGCCAGAGTTTAGGTTCTCCTCCAACGACACCCTTGCTCTGCTGGGGAGCCCCAGGCCCTTCCTTTGGTGGTTACCGGGCCCTGATCCACTGCGCTAGAGCCCAGGGATGCGCTGCTGGTGGAGAGCACAGCCTCGGCCCTCCTGGCCTGCACAGCGCCTTCCTAACAATCCCACACAAGTGTGCCTACGGTGGGGCAGCCACGGTGTCGCAGGAAGGTTTCAGGGCCCCAGGCCCACTCCAGTGTGTGGTCCAGAAAGCCTTGCTGAAAGAGGGCTCCTGCTGGAGGCAGCGCGTGCGAGATGGAAGGTGAGCAGAGAGAGAAAGGTATCTCAGAGAGAAGCGACAGCGCATGCCAAAGACCCCAGTGGCTGAGGAAAAGGGGACGAAGCTCCTGCAGCACAGGCGTGCAGGGCTGGGAAGTGACTGGTGCGGGCGGGCAGGAGGGTCCAGGCCCAGGGCCAGGGCGCAGGTGCCGCGGACGCAGACCCTCCTTGTAAAGGCCCAGGGGAGCCACTTAAGATTTTAAGCAGGGACAATGCACAAGGCTAGCGGAGGCAGAGGGGAGGGAGGCAAGCTGCGGACATTCTCTGTGGGTGTGCGGGTGTGGGTGAGGGAAGCAGACACGCAATGGGCTTCGCTCCTCGTCCCCAGTCCAGCCCAACATCACAGGTGACTTGGAAACAGGCAGCAACAAAGCCAAATGTTCCCCCGCTCCATCTGTCCATACCTAGGTCCCCCCAAACCCGGGGAGCCCCAGTTGCGGGCCTCTTCACCCCATTCCTTCTCCCCAAAGCCCTTTCGTTTCTGCCACCCTTTGCTGCCTGGTGACCACTAACTCTCTGGGTCCCGAGTCCGCGGGTCTGCAGGCCGAAGGCACCGTCCAGGCAGGCGGGACGGTGACGCGCTGCTTTCTGATTCTTCCGAGTGCCTCAGACAGCGTCGGGTGCAGAGCTGGGGCTTGGGGCTCGCTGGATGAGCACCGGGCTGCTAAGAACAAGGCCGCCCTCCCTGGCAGAGCCCCCAGGAGCACGGCCCGGCCTGGCTGCGGGGGAGGTAAAGGGAAGTCGCAAGCGCGTGGAGGGGCTTCCCGCAGCAGAGGCTGGGGCTCCCGTCTCGGCCATCGCGCGGTCCTCAGGTCCCTTCTGGTGTGCAACACATTACTCGTCTTATACACTGAGCCACTCGAGCTGTGGTCTGCAGTCAATTAACCTTAGCCACCTCGCTCCCTCACCGTCTTGGAGGTTAATCCCGTCTTCCTTCTTTAACTGTGAGAACTGAAAAGGTGGGCGATCAGTGTGTGCAGAGGGAGATACGACTTCCAGACCCCAGCAGGAGGGCCGGGGAGCAGGACATCAGGGCCACGGCAGCCGGGAAGGAGGAGGCGAGACAGGCATGCTGGGAGCGGGGAGGGGGTGCAGGTTGGCAGGTTGCTAATTCCCAGGCACCGTGGGGTCTGTTCTGGCTTCTGAGTCCGGGCCAGCCTGGGCTGGCTGTGAACACAGGCACAGAGCGCCCTGGACAGTGCTGGTGCCTCTCCATGCCAGCCCTGGGCCTCATCGGTGTCTCTGTTGGTTTGATTCTGGTTTTGCTTTTTGGTGTCTGCAGCCTGAGCCTGCAACCTGAGGGCTAGCGCTGCACATCCATACATCTTCCCTGCTTCTCTGCCAATTTCCAGACAACTCATAATGAGAGCTGGAAAATAAACAGAGACACACAGGAGGGTGAAGGGTGGTCAACTGAGTGACCGGGCTCCATTCATCAGGGCTTCCCTCTGTTGCCACAGCTCAGTGGCCTCAAGACTGCATCAGAAATTCCCAAGCACAGCCCCACATGTGGCTGGGCCCAGGACAGGGCATGCAGGGCTGCCCTGCTTTCCTGCTGACAGGCTGAGAAGCCACACCGTGTCCTCTTGTGCCAAGGCCTTTCATCCAACATAAACAGAAAACAGTCCCATTGGTGAGTAAGATATCTCTCTCTCCGTGTCTCTCTCTGTTTGTCTGTGTCTGTCTGTCTGTCTGTCTGTCTGTCTCACACACACATGCACACCCTGGTTGCCATTGGTGGATGGCATATCAGTACTGGGTAGGGTGAGACTGTACTCAGGAGGAGGGCTGTGGTCCTACCCAGCCTGGGTCCACACCCAGGCTCTTACTCTTACCAACCTGGCCACCCCAATGGAGTAATTAATCTTCTAGTTTTCCTTCCTCCACCTTTCAAGTGCGAGCCACAGTCCCCTTAGTCTGTAGGATCTGCTGGTAAGGGTCTGATGAGCTTATGCAGGCCAAGTGGATAGGATAAGACCACCAGTGAAAGATGACAGATGACTGTCATGTTTAGGAGACTATGATGTAGGCATGATAAATTACAGACATAAATTGGTGACAAACATTGTCCATGCCGTATCATTATACCAGACTCTCAGAGTGGTCAGGGGATGCGGGAAAGCAAGCCAGGAATATGTCACAGAGAATCGCCAGCCGCATGACATCTTACCAGTAAGGCCATGTCACGGGAAGGACTTGTGTAGAGGCAGGAAAGAGAGTGACAACAACTATGTGACATACAGAAAGTATGTTCTGAACAATCTGTAATAATTTCTCACCTTAATATAGAAGTACCTTGGGGCTGAGGAGATAGCTCAGTAGAATAAGCCCTTGCATGGTAAGCATAAGGGCCTGAGTTCAATTCCTGGTTCCAGAAAAAAAAAAAAAAAAAAAAAAAAATATATATATATATATATATATATATATATATATATATATATATGTACCTTGTATAGATACATGAAAAATATGATACTAGTTGTCTAAGATGATGAGTATTTGAGCCATGCCAAGATGCTCCTACATTAATTTTTATAAACTGTGTGTTTTATGCTCATAACCATTTGAAGCACTTCTTCTTAAGTGGAAAGATATGAATGCCCGCCTTCTTTGAGGCAAGGTGCACACTCATTTCTAAAATACAAGGCTCCTTAGGATCTCAAAGCTATGCCTCCACAAAGCATGGAGGATTCTGGGCTAATTTCAGAAGCAGACCTGGGGCGGGGCCGTGTGGTAGGTGGAAGGACCCTGTGGTAGGTGACCTGGCATCTCTACCCAGCACCTGCCTTGCCTTCATCCCACTCTGAGCTGGTGAGTGCCCCGCTGTGCCAGCTTGCCTTCTCACTCCACTGTCCCCGTGCAGCATGGGGCACTGTGCTGCCTTTCTCCCATACTGGCCTCCACATGTTCATCATGGAGCTTTGTGAGCTCCTGCTATGGGCAGAGGGGCCATGGCCTGCACTGGCCAAGGGTCCACAGCCAGGGCACAGCAGCACCTGGCCAACGCCTTCACCCCTTGTCCTCACCCACAGGGACAGAGGCTGTTGCATGGATGTAGTGGTTGATACGTTGTGTCAACTTGGCTGGTTGACTCAGTGGCCCAGCTCCCTGTTGGTGGGAGTCCCGCCCTGGGGTACAATTGATTCCTCCCTGGAGCAGGATCAGGGCCTGCCTAGGATATGATTGGCTCCTCCCCAGAGCCAGATCAAGGGCCCATGCTGGGATATGATTGGTTCTACCCTAGGGCACAATGGGCCCACATCAGAGTGACTGAGCACAGAGACTTCTAAAGGGCTGAGGAAGGAGTCAAGATGTCACTTCGTCGGAGAAGCTTCAGTCTTCGCATTTGGCCTGGACTTCATCATCTCGCTTGCAGTGCAGACTCTTCAACCTCCATCTTGGATCTTTCGCCATCCATTGCAGACTCTTCAGCGTCCATCACAGACACTTCAGTCTTCTATCGCAGACCCATCAGCCGACGGATCGAGACTTACACGGAGCGCTGCAGTGAGTTTCAGACCTCGGGACTGAACTCTCCAGTCCGGCGCGTGCAGACACCCTCTGCACGCTTCCTCATCTGACTCTGTGGCTGACTATTGTAAGCCAATTTTATAACTCCTTGTATATCCGTGCCTTATATCTTTCTGTTCCTCTAAATAAAACCCTGACCAATACAACGGGGCAGATACTCTTCTCCCAGTCACAGACCTGTTTTAAGGTCACTGAGTAGTGTTTAAGGATTTGGTTACTAGAAAATGTATCGTTCTGTTTTAGAACAATAGCTAGGGCACTCTCACAGATGAGCTTTTAGATGATCGTGACTATTATTTTTTACAAAAAAGGTCAAACCTGAAGACCTCAAGGTGCACCCTATCGGAGGAACCTACGAGCTGTGCCGGTCAACCTCCTCCTCCGCTGGCAGCGGCTCAGTCCTTCTCCCAGGAGCCCCTTTCCTGGGCACAGTCTAAGTAGGACTGTCGGACCCAGGGCTCAGCCTTCCGCAGCCACACAGTGACCGGGAGCTGAGCGCCACCAGCGAGACCGCTCCTTCCCAGTCTCAGGGTGAGACAGGGTGGCGCTGACGTGGAGCAAGTTGGCGCCCACTCACCCCGTGACAGCACGGTCGTCACGGACAGCCACCGCACATCTGCCAGACATCCCACTGCCCAGGCTTCCACCTGTTCTGAAGCCTGGTTATTTCCTTTAATAGCAGTGAAAGCTACAACCACAGGAGTCTTTGGTGCTCTCATTATAATGAGAGCTTAATTTAACTGCAGTTGCTATTGCTTAACACTGAAGAGTTCTGTCTGAAAAAATAAAAACCATTAAAAACTAGGTTGACAAAAATGGACCAGATATTTGTTAAAGGAGATTAGCGACAAAACAAAAACAATATAGAACTAATAAACAACCCCAGTCATGGCGGCTTCGTTAGCAGCGGCCAGGCATCTGTACAGAGCTCCTGAGTGAGTTTTTCACCTCTGCAGCCACGTGCTCCATGCTCATTGCTACAAAACCCCCAGATTTCCTGTAGGCAAAGTCTGAGATTCACAGAACTTTTCCACATGTGTCCGTTCTCTGATGCCAAGACCAGCCTGGAAGGAATGGAACCCAAGCAGAGGCGAGGAGGGAGGGCGTGACCTCATGACACTTTCTTGTGAGAACTCAGAGCGTGAAAGGGTGCCGTGGGCTGTCGCAGGACTGCAAGGGCGCGTGAGCAGGACGCAGGCCAGGGAGAGCCTGGAGCTCCCAGCGGCCCTCACAGTGGAGCAAGAGGGGGTTACAGGGGCGATCTTCTGCCCAGCTGGATCTCTGCAGACAAGCAGGACCCCCAGGGAATGAGAGCATGAACCTGCTCATATCTGACAGGCACAGGGCAGCTTGGTCTTCTCTGTCCCATCCCAGCGCAGCATCCAGGGCACCGCAGTGTGCTGCTGGCAGCTCCCAGGGTGTCTCAGGCTGGATCAGGAAGCACTGGCGGGGGAGAGAGCCGTGTGTCCCTGCTCCCTGCGGCTGAAGAGTGCCGACCTCTCTGGCATGTTGACGTTCATCGCCTCAGCAAAGCAAGGGCAGAGGCCAGACGTGAGCTTTTCTAAAAAAACCATCTCAGGACTTTTTAAGGAAAAAAAGGTATATATATTTAGCACAGGGTCTACAGTGTCTCATTATGTAGATCAGAATCGGAGTGATTCTCCTGTTTTCAGCCTTCCAAGCACTGGAATTACAGGCATGTGCCACCTCGTCCAGTCTCAAACGCCCTCTTAGCGAGTGTGCCCTGTGGGTGAGGCTGGCACAGCATGCCAGGGATCAATCCCCAGCCACTGCACTCTAAGCAGGCACTTTAGTCTGCTGAGCTATCTGCCCGGCCCTTAAAAGATATATACATCTATCTATCTATCTATCTATCTATCTATCTATCTATCTATCTATCTATCTATCT